>JAUUDZ010446997.1:0-12823 GCA_032361705.1 Panulirus versicolor
CCTGAACATGCAGGAGGGTGAAAGGCGTGCAAGGAATAGAGTGAATTGGAATGATGTGGTATACCGGGGTTGACGTGTTGTCAATGAATTGAGCCAGGGCATGTGAAGCGTCTGGGGTAAACCAGATGGACAAGGCAGGTACCGACTTTTAACCTGTGCTCTTGGACCACATCCTGTGAAGGGAGTGGGTCCAGGTTAGGGCTTTGACAGTGCACACCTCAAGGTCCCGGTATGTAAGTCCTAACCTGTATGCCCTGCAGGACTTCCGGGGTGCCATAATAGCTGCACTTATGCTGGTGTGCAGCTGAAAGTGCGAAATGGACGCCAGAGACCTGAGTGTCTATTATATAGGCCTCTGTACCTTTAGAAGCCACGATGACTGGCTTCTTAAAGGACCCCACAATCGGAATGCGGGGCTCGCAGGACACCTTGTAACCCCTCTGCCTCAGTCATCCAGCCAAATAGGCACTGATGTTATCGTGCCTCTTTACCCTCCCACCATGGGTATGGGGACACATCTGTACGATGTGCCCAAGCGTACTGGGCTTCTGACAAGTGTTGCAGAGGCCGTTGACCTCGGGCCGGCCTCTGGAAGTTCTGGCAGGGTGGGGCAAAGTGCCAATCCTCACTTGGATGGCCTTCACATAGTCAGAACCGGACAGGAAACAATTCACGCTATTCACCCCTCTGCTAACCTGAGGCATGGCAGCAGATGGAGCAAGACCCACACCATCAACAGTGCTGACCAGATTGGCCCTCTTTGCCTGATGACGTTCAAGCTTGTTACCCACCTGTCGAGCAGCAATGCAAGCAGGTCCAGTCTAGCTCTGCAGCTTGCTCAACACTGCAGGCTCCTGGACAGCTGCCTGAATCATCGGGTCGGTCGAGGTGAGTAACTTCTTGAACCTGGCTTGTTTATTCAACCAGACGGTTGAGACAAAGTCCGGTATAACGAGCCCACCATCTTCTGCTGCCGAGTGGAAGTATGCACAGGGCACATCATGGGCTAGACAGAGCCAGCGGCGAACCTCCACTCACACCCGCCTGTCCATGCATACTACTGAGTCTTTTACACCTCACCTAGCACCAAGCGACGCATGAGCTTTGGCACCAGATGTCCCACGTGCAACGCAATCCGTTGTTGAAGTTTTAGAGGGGCTCTGGTGATATTATGGAGGCCCTCTTCTAGCAGGGAACCGTAGGATTTCTCCCGACCTCCTGCTTGGACAAGGATGCTGAGGTACTTATAATCATCCTCAGCGTTCATGGAGCCGATAGCGCTACCCAAAACTTGAAACATCCTGCTCTTGTTGATGTACCAAGTCTTGCGTTTGCCGTTGACCTCCATGCTGAGGGTACGACATTTCCCAGGGTTTATCTGAAGTCCATCCCCCCACAAGAGTCTCCGCCATGTCAATTGCCTGTTGCAGGCCAGTCGGCATCTTTGCAACCAGGACCAAGTCGTCGGCAAATGCCAGTGCTGGAAAATTTTGGTCACATAGCCCAACTCCTACACCAGTATCCTTAACCCTTGCAATTCCCTCATCAATCACAAGGTTGAAAAGGATAGGTGACAATGGATCACCCTGTTTGACCCTACAAGCCATGTTTATTCTCTCCAACATCTCGTTGCTGCCTTCGATGTGTATGAAGGCTCGGTCATACGTCGACATGATATATGCCCTGACAAGGGCAGGAATGCCCTTCTGCGACATGGCCCGCTCGATAGTGCTATGATTAATACTATCGAATGCTTTGGCCATGTTGAGGAATGCCAGGTGCACATCATGGGCGTGTGCCTGTGCACGACCGACGATCGCATCTAAGATTGTGAGCTTCTCAAGGCATACCTCCACAGGAACGAATGACCTTTGAGCTCCATCGATCTGGACGAGGCTCGAAATGCAGCTGCTCAGGATTTTATGGAGCAGACAGACTATGGCACAGGAGATGGTAATCGGCAAGTAGTCTTTGGGTTCCGTTGGATTAGGTACTTTGGGAATTAGCACCGTGCGATTTGCCTTGAAAGGTTCCGGCAATGTTGACGTGGCAAGCCACAGGTCGAACATTTTTGACAGGATCCTAGGAGGAATGGACTTCAGTAAGCGAGTCGACATCCCATCGGGACCAAGGGCAGATGTCTTGGTGGCTTTGAGGAGATGTGCTACCTCACCTACAGTGACAACCTCTGTTAGTTGTCCATTTTCTCGGTCAAAGTCGGTAATGACACGATCATCCGGCTTAGATGGTTGAGAGAAGAGAGCCCCCAAAAGGGGTTGAGGCGTCCCGGCCCAACCGAAGTTGGCGGTATCTCCCAGTTGCCTTTAAGGACAAGTCCAGCGACCAAAGACTTATTTTGACGGTAAAGCCTCTGTACCTTACGGTACTGTTCCCGTCTAAGGTAATTTCCATGCGAAGGAGCCTCCTCGGAGTGGCATGCGCGGCCAGAGTTCGTCTCCCTAATGCTCCTGCCTACTACTTCTTCTCAATGTTTCTACCTAATTCTCCTGCCTAAATGTTCCTACCTACTACTACTGCTGTCTACTGCTCCTACCATTTTGCCAAAAGGGAGGGCTAGCACATAGCGCTCACCGCAGGAAAATCTAGAGTTAAGAAGAATGAGCTGTGTGGGTTAAATGTTGTCAAGTGTTATGTGTAACAAGGAGAGATTATATGTTTGTGGACAGAAAGCTAGTAGTCCATGTATGGATGAGGCAGAAAGGAAAGATATACCAAGGTCAGAGGAGTGCAACTTGACAACCAATGAAGTGCTGGCTCACTACACAACAGTCACTAACCCCCATCCCAATACCCAGGCAGGTAGTACTGGTAACATACCTCCCTAGTCATTGACTGCCTACCGACCAACCTACCAGTATTTATCAAGTCTATTCTTAACATATCTACAGTACTGCTTTCTACCACTCTAACTGGTAAATCGTTCCAATTGTTAATAATCCTGTTAAAGAAAAAAAGCTTCCCCTCATTTGAGATAAATCATCTGCCCATAAATCCATTATTACAAATAAAATCAGATGAATCAAGTCTTAAGTAACTGGATAGATCAAGATTAACAAAACCTTTGATCATATTGAAAACTTGTATTAGATCACCTCTCACCATTCTCTTTTCCAAGCTAAATAGATTCAAGTTGTTTAATCCGATCTCATCAGATCTGTTTCTTAGTCCAGGAATCATCTTGGTAGCTCAATGCTATACTCTCTCCATTCTTTCTGTCCTTTTTTTTGGCAGTGTGACCATAACTGAAGACAATATTCAAGATTTGGACAAACCAATGAATTGTAGAGTAACGATGATTTCCCTGGACTTAAATTAGAAGGCTCTACCTATAATACATAAAATTTCTTTTGCCCTTTTCACTGCTTCTGTACAATGCTTATCAGGTTTCACGTCACCAGAGATTATCACATCCAAGTCTCTTCACTCACTTACAGCTCAACAGAATGCATACTATAGCTTGGCTTTTCATTTTAAATCCTGACAAATGAAACTATGCACTTATAGATAACAGAATTCATGTGCCACTTATGAGCCCTACTTATCAATTTGGCTATGTCCATTTGAAGCTTTAAATGTTCAAGTACATTTGTAGATTTACTTGCCAGCTTTGTATCATAGAATTTTGATACTTTGCAATGCAGCCAATTGTCAGTATCATTAATATATAAGAGAAAGAAAACCAGCAAAAGACTGATACTTGTGACAGTCCTCTTGCTACGTTCAACCATTCTGAGGCTTGACCATTAATCATTATTCTGTTTAACCACACCAATGCCATGTGACTTAATTTTTGCTAGTAATCTTTGATACTGAACCTTATCAAAAGCTTTCAAATATCTTGATAAATGACATCAACTGCTTTTCTTTCATCATACATGTTGACTATATGTATCAGAAATCAAGCAGATTTGTTAGACATGAGCAATTTCACTGACAACCATGCTGAGAATCATCTATTATGCTGTGGTTCTCTAAATGGTTTACAATTATATTTCGGATGATGGTTTTCATAAGTTTTCTAACACATGATGTTAACCTAATAGGACAAGAATTTCCAGGCAGTGACTTATCAACCTTTTCTGAATATCAGTGTTACAATGACAAACTTTTATTCATCTGGAACTCTTCACAGAGCAAGTGAGTTGTTGAAAGGGCAGTTGGGGGCTTAACTATCTCATTTCTTACTTCTTTCATTGTTCTTGGGTAAAACTTATTAAGGCCTGCTGTTTTATTTACTTTCATTCTGTTTATTCCTAAAAGCATGTCTGGCTTTTATGTCCATTTGTTGAAGAACATTCCCCTCTCTTTTCAATGAAACTGGATTAAGGACATGGGATATGTCCTCAATTGTAAATACAGATGCAAAAAAGTAGTTTAATGATTTCGCCATGGCCTCACCATCTAGAACCAAGTCACCATTTCCAGTAGCTAATAGACCAATTGACTGGGTAATGGCTTTCTTGCTTCTAACATGACTATAAAACTCCTTATGGTTTCTTTTGCTATTTTCAGTAATGTTGATGTTTACTTTGTTGTTTAACTCTTACTTTCTCCATGCAAATTTCCATAACTTAATCATGTTGGTTATTGGATTCTCTGAGTTTCTTATGGGCTACCTTCTCAGATATCAGGCACTTCTTTATCTCACCATTCCACCACCTTGGATTTGTTTTAGAAATATACCGTCTACTATGCATTGGTGCATATATTCCCACTGCTATTTTGAAGTCTTTTCCTAGCTACTTTCATGTCACAATGCTTCTTGCTTCCCTTACCAGTATATGAGGAACAAAGCCTCCCCTACCACTACCTAAGGAACAAGGCTACCCACCCCCAACACACATAACTGAAGAACATAGCTATTCACCTACACCACCAGTACCTAAGGAATGAGGCTTCTCACCTTCCACTTTATGGTGTGGTCTACTCTCATTAATGCCATAAAGGTGAGCAACTGCTGTAGTGTTAGATCCACATCTAAGTTCATTCAGCATCTGAAGCATCTTAAATAGACTTACTTGTAGTAAGAGTACTTGCAGGACTCTTAGGCATAGCAGTGACTAGTTCATGTGGGCAGTGGCATAGAAATATATGAATGGCAAATAACGCATCTTTAGTCTATGAATGCTAGTACAGAACTGACACAGTGGGCAGCATGATGCGAAACAATGAAATCCTGCAGCAAGTGGCCAGAGCTCATTTTTGATTGTGACAGCTCGGTAATAACAAAAAATGGGAATAATTAAGGTGCCCATGACATATCAAGATCATTATACCAAACTGTGCTATAATGCAACACTACTGTACTTTAAGTGAATAGTTACAAAGGTGCATCGTGTCTAAAGATTGTGAAAAGAGTGAATGACTAACAAGTTTTTTCATACATGTCCACCATTTCCTGCATTAGCAAAGGAGCACAAGGAACAGAAGAAATGGTCTCATTCACTCAAATCCACTGAAACCATAACTCCTTACCAACAACCAGACCCCAACATTGATTAATCCATGTAGCCTTCTTTAAGGGAACACGTGGGATTACTGCACCATCTTTCCACATCAGCATTAATACAGACATGGAAAACTGTGAAGCTGGAACTCAAAGTTTATCTGTAATATTGTCTTTATAAAAAAAAGTGGAGTGCATGTCTTTGGTGATGAAATGTATGTTGTATTCACATTCATTCTAACTTCTGACTTTCCCATAAATATTTCCTCAAGGTATATCAGTCCTGTTTCCTATCCAGCATGATGACGGGGGAGTGGAGGGTGGAGAGAGCCTTTGCTTTGCCATCCTTTTCTTCAACTTCTTATAAGGAGACTGCATCTTTTTCAGTAGTGACCAGGCCAGATCACTTCATTTGGACCATGGTTCCATGTGATCTGTGTATCTATGTCTATGTTTCTCCTGACCACTTCATATGCTCTGGTTTGGCTCACTAACTGCATATCATCCCCTGAATATATATCAAATCATTCAAGTTCACTCTATTCCTTGCACACCTCACACCCTCCCTCATGTTTAAGTCCTGAACCTTCAGAGCATTTTTCAATCAATCCTTCTACTTCCTCTTTGATTTCCCCTTTTTCTTTGTTCCCTCCACTTGTGACATATATACCCTCTTAGTCATCCTTTCCTGATTCATGCAGACATATATACCCTCTTAGTCATCCCTACCTGATTCGTGCAGACTTATATACCTCATCAGTCATCTTTTCCTGATTCATCCTCTCCATATGTCTGTACTGGTTCAGCACATCCTCTTCAACTCTGAAATACACATTCCTCCTACTACCACACTTCTCTCTTACCTTATCATTTCTTATTTGATCATACCTCCACACACAACATAATGTCCTCAAGCATTTTCTTTCCAACACATTGACCGCATTCTTTGCATTTTGTCTAAACCCACACCTTGCAACCACATGATACTGATGGGATTACTATAACATCAAACATACCAATCTTTGTCCTTAAAGATATTGACCTTTCTTTCCCTGCATCCTCAATGTGCTAATGACCTTTTTCCTCTCAACCACCACATAGCTCACTTAAGCTGCCATGGTTTCACTTGCGGCCACATCTACTCCTAGGTACCTAAAAAACTCCACTTCCTCCAAATTCTCTTCATTCAAACTCCCACTCCAAATAACCAATCGCTTTTTACTACTGCACCTAATGACTATACTTTTGTTCACATTTACTCTCAGCTTGCCTCTGTCACATACTCTCCCAAAGTCACTGATGACGTACTTCAGTCTCTCACTTGAATCCACCACCAGAGCCATGTCATCAGCAAACAAGTGGCTCACCTCCCAGGCCTTTCCTTCTCAATAGACTGCATGCCTGCTCCCCACTCTAAGACTTTTGTTTTCATTTCTCTCCATCCCATTCATACACAGATTAAACAGCTATGGTGACATCACTCAACTATACTCCAGATCTACCTTCACCTGCAACTACTCATTCTTTTATACACTTAATCACACATATGCCTTACTCTCCTGATAAAAACTCCTCACTGTTTCTAATAGCTTTATACTACACATTATATTCATAGCACCTTCCACAGAGCATTTCTATAAACCCAAACAAATACTTTCTCCAGTCCGCTAAATGCCACATACAAATCCTACTATTTCTCTAAGTACTTCTCACTCATTCTTCAAAGCAAACACCTGCTCCACACATCCTCTACCACTCTGAAACCACACCGTTCTTCCCCAGTTTGAAGCTTTGTGCATACTATTACCCTTTAAATCACCACTCTTCCATACAACTTACCAGGTAGATTCAACAAACTTATATTTCTGTAATCTGAACACTCACATTTGTCCCCCTTGACTTTACATTATGACACTATACAGGCCTTTTGCCAATCCTCAGGCACCCCACAATAATCCATACATACATACATGAAAAACTCTAACCAACCAATCAACAACATAGTCACCCTTTTTCTTAGAAATCTGCCACACGAGTATGTGTGACAACAAAATATCATGAACAAGGAATCTTAAACAAAGTTCATCTAGACCATCCTTCTGTGTAGTAGGATACAATTTAACATATTCAAATTGGTATTAATACTTATTTGGGTAATACACTAAGGACCATGAAAGAAAGAATGAAGATGTAAAACATCCTATTACAAATAACAAGGAAAGCATCCTCACAAAATTCTTTCACCGTAGGAATGTAGAAGCCACAGGAAAGATGGATGAATGCAAAACACATACATCAAAATGACAAACTAATGTGAAGTTTCTGTTTTGTGGCCATGTGTAAAATCAAAGAGAATTATACAGTGCAGTGTTCTCAGTACTTTGTCATCTTTCCTTTGACCTTGACAATATGCAGAATTCTGGGCACTGAACTGGCAAGGTTCCTGAAGTATTCTAGGTCCCAAGTTTTGGATCTTTATATCCTTCAGCCTCCTCATCCTCCCCTGCTTTACTCCATTGTTGTTCACTCAAGTCCTTGTATTTCTTTGAAATGCAACGTGTATACATTTCATTTCTTTCATAAGCAGGGGTTTGGCAGCTGGCTTGCTGGGGGGAATGTGAAGGTCCTTTTGCAGGTGATGTTGAATGTTTCTTTAAGAGACATTTCTTAAAAGTTTTGGATGACTTTTCTTGTATTAGAGGATTATATACAAAACTAGAAGTATTCTTTGGAGGACCTGGGATAGGTCTTCGTGAAGGGATGATGTTGTCTGGGAAACTATGAGTGCTGGGAAGCAGCCTCTGGACTGTTTTCTGAGCAACCAGTGTGCCAAAAAAAATCTCGTGTGTACCCATATTTTCTTGCTTCCAGGAGAGAATTCAGTGTTTCTCTTCCTTAGAAAGATAAGAGCTAACCACCTTGAAGGACTGATGGAAATAACAGTGTCCAGAAGTGAAATTCCCAAAATAAAGTGGCAGCAAAACAAAGAACATCATTCCCTAAAGACAGCTTGAGGCACACTTTGGCAGGTTGTTGGTGCTCACACCATTAGAAACACTAGTCTAAGTTCTGACAAGATGTACAATGATTTCACCCCCAGAGTGTCATACGCTTGTACCCACAACAAACCTGTCATGTATTGTCTCTGAAAATATATGGAGGCAGACAAGATTTTTTTCCAATTTTTTTGCGCAAGTGGAAGGTAAAAAAATTATTGTAAAACCCACTCTAAAATGTGCAGGTGGAATATAGGATTATGATGGGAAATTATCTTATTGATTGCAAGTGGTTCAATCAAATTTTTTTCTAACAGTAGACAGTATGTTACAGGAAAAATCATACTCCAATTGTGGCCATCTTAGATGAAAAGAAAATTGAACAGTAAAAGAAAAAGAATGTATAAATCAATTTGAGCTCCTCAGGTGACTGTGGAACTGGCTCTTAAAGGTGAAAAATGTTACAGGAATGGGGGAAGATGAAAGGAAGAGAATTCCATAGTTTTGCTGTTTGAGGGAATATGGAGGTATCATAATGATCAATACCTATGTTGATGATTTCTCAACAGTGACTAGAAATCAGGTGTCAGTTGCATGATGTATGATTCAGTCATAATGGCTGCAATATACACATACAGCTCAAGAAAAGGGTGGCTGAAATAATATCTGTGGAACACAGAACAGCAGCATCAATGAGAGATGACTGAAGAGAGGTTAATATGTGTAAAGCATCTGATTCCACTCCAGCTAAGACAGGGGTGGAAGTAGAGACATCTCAGGGATGTAAGCAGTATTTCATACTAAGATGAATAGGATATTGTAGATATGGAGTAACTACTAATAAAAGTAATTTTGGGTCCTCCACAACATCCCCGGTTTTTAGTGAGATTTTATTATGTTTAGAGTGTAGAGTTTCTTGGATACAGTAAAGATATGGTTATGCCCATCATGTTCAATTCATGTGCATCAAACAAATAAACTTGTAGTTCAAAACAGATCCAAGCAAGTTATGTGTTGTTAGGAGTTATGCATGTCTAGGTAGTAAGTGGTAAACAGCCAACAACCAGGAAGGTATATTACCAGTACTACCCACCTGGGTATCAGGAGGGTCAGTGACATCGGTTAAGTGAGCCAGCACTTTAGTGGCTGTCAAGTTGCACTCCTCTGACTCAGGTAGCTCTCTTTTCTTTCTGCCTCACTAACATGTGGACTACTGGCATTCTGTCCACAAACATACAATCTCTCCTTATCATATGAAACACTTGGCAACACAACTCATGCAGCTCATTCTTCGTAACTCTTAATTTCCTGCAGTGAGCACTATGCGCATGCCCTCCCTTGTGGCACAATAGTAGGAGCAGTAGAGAGAAGTAGTAGGTAGGAATATTTAGGCAGGAGCATTAGGTAGTAACATTATGTATAAGTGGTAGGTAGGAGCATTAGATAGAAGTATTTGGTAGGACCCTCTGCAAACACCACTAGACTTGCCCTCTGCTAGTGGCCAGTTAAGGATGAGGCACTAAAGGCTAAGAAGTGGCAGTGGAGTTCTTTAGTTGTGGGGACTCTGTTGCCATGGTCACACCTTTCAAGCAGTTCCAAATGGAACAGGCATCAGAGATATAGATAGATAGATGATATAGATAGGTAGATAAGTTATGTGTGATGTAGAGTAAGGGTGTTGTGGACTGAGTGAGCAATCCACATGTATGTACATCTAAAAGGAAAACAGCAACCTGAGTCAGGGAGAACACAACAGCCACTGAAGTGCTGTCTCATGATGCAGCCATTGTTAATCTTGTTTTACTTACAGTGACTGATATGGTATGGGTATACATGCTCCAATCATGGATATCTCAGGTGAAAGAAAGAGTGAGAAAGGAAGAAAGAAAAAATTAATCAGCTACTCAGGTATTTGTAAATCCAATTCTTGAGAGTAGAAAGGTTGGAAGAAGACGGAAAGAAAAAAAAGGAAGAAATTCCACAGCTCTGCTGTGACAGATCTTCATAAATAAAAACTATCAGAAGTAGCAGCCATATGCATACCATGAGTCCAAGCCTTAGTGGCAAGGGCAAGTGCAAACAGCTTATGTGAGACGTGGACAAAATAATACCTGCAGAACAGGGATAGAGTGGCAATATCACAGCTGAAAGAAAGTGATGGCTGGAGGGAGATAAGAAAAAGAAAGATCAAAAGTGTACACAGAATAAGTAATGGGAAATCTTAATGAAAATACAGTAATACATAGGCAATCACTAAACAGGACAAAAGTAAAAAAAAAATTCCAAATATCAAATACTCTTCCCTACCTGAGTGTGTGAGACGATGTTTGTACATGTAAGATTCAGTGGAAAAACTCTGGCCACATTCATCACAGGCAAACCTCTCCTTCAGATGGTACCTAATGAGGTGTGAAAATAAAATAAGTTACACTACTTCACGACACCTTGACAAAGGTTACTGTCATCTCTCTACTTTGTGAGATTTTCCAGAGCTTTATTCAAAGAAGTTCAATTAAAATATTTATCTCATAAACTGGTCCTAAAGTGCTAATAGTCCTGAATCTGATAACTCATTTCTGTATGTAGTCTTTTCTCCTCATACAAATGCTTATCAACTTAGTCCATTCACCTTATACTCACTCTCTCAAATCTTGCTCATGTACACAGTCTTGTCCTTTTTCCCAAAGTTTATCTTCCTGTACTACATCTCACTTTTTCCATACTACCTCAGCAAACTCCCCTTCATTTTATCAATAATCCTACACCATTTTCTTTTCTTTTTTTAGAGCTAAGACAGCACAGGAAACTTAGACCCTAATCAAAGCCATCCCATTAATGCTTGATCATTTTATTTCTTCTATTATACTTGATCACTATTTCCCACTTCAGTGAGATAGTGCCAGGAAACAGATGAAGAAAGACCCATCCACTCATAAACATACATATATACAACACTCATAGAGGTAAATATATATATCAACATATACACGTATACATACACAAACACAACCGTATATGTATATACACTTGTACATATTCATAATCACTCCCCTTCATCCATTCCCAGAGCCACCCCACCCCACAGGAAACAGCAGCACCATCCCCTGCGACAGTAAAGTAATGCCATGAAAACAGACAAGACCAATCTCAGTCTCTGGCTGTCATGTGTAATGCACCAAAACCACAACTTCCTATCCACATCTAGACCCCAAAGACCTTTCATGGTTTACCCCAAATGTTTCACATGACCTGACATCACGTGGTTGAGAGAGCAGAAGAGGGTGTGTTGAAGTGGTTAAGACATATGGAGAGAATGAGATAGGAAAGACTGACAAAAAGGATATATGTGTCAGAGGTGGAGGGAACAAGGAGAAGCAGGAGACCACATTCGAAGTGGAAAGATGGAGTGAAAAATATTTTAAGCCACTGGGGCCTGAACATACAGGAGGGTGAGAGGTGTGCAAGGAATAGAGTGAATTGGAATGATGTGGTACACCAGGGTCGACGTGCTGTCAATGGACTGAACCAGGGCATGTAAAATGTCTGGGGTAAACCATGGAAAGGTCTGTGGGTGCCTGGATTTGAATAGAGAGCAGTGGTTTCAATGCATTACATATGACAGCTAGAGACTTAGTGTGAATGAATGGGGCCCTTTCTTTGTCTGTTTTCCTGGCACTATCTCGCTGAAGCAAGGGGTAGAGATGCTGTTTCCTGTGGGGTGGGGTAGAACCAGCAATGGATGAAGGCAAGCAAGTATGAATATGTACATTTCTATATATGTATATGTCTGCACATGAGTATGTATATAAGTTGATAAATATATGTGTATATGTGTGTGTATGAGTGTTTATGTATACACGTGTGTTTATAAGTGGATGGGCGATTCTTTGTCTGTTTCCTGGTGCTACCTCGCTGTTGCTGGAAACGGCAATCAAGTATAATAAATAAAATATATATATACTTATCTATTCATTATACTTAACCGCTGTTTCCCACATCAGCGAGGTGGTGCAAAGAAACAGATGAAGAATGGCCCAACCACTCATATATGCACACACACACACACACACACACACACATATATTTTTATTTATCTTATTTTGCTTTGTCGCTGTCTCCCGCGTTTGCGAGATAGTGCAAGGAAACAGACGAAAGAAATGGCCCAATCCACCCCCATACACATGTATATACATACACGTCAACACACGCAAATATACATACCTATACGTCTCAATGTACACATATATATACACACACAGACATATACATATATACATAATTCGTACTGTCTGCCTTTATTTATTCCCATCACCACCTCGCCACACATGGAATAACATCCCCCTCCCCCCTCATGTGTGCG
>JAUUDZ010447008.1:0-15937 GCA_032361705.1 Panulirus versicolor
GGAAGAGTCAACCTGTTTAAGTACGACTAGAGTCCTGACAACATAAGCCATACAACACATCATGTGGGCAACTGATACGTTAGGATTTTCTTCTGGTGCTTCATATCATAACGGACCTAAACCAAAGCTCCTTACACACAATCAGGGATGACAGACCTTTTTGTGGTTTCCCCTGACCACTCCATATACCCTGGTTCAGCCTACTGACAACATATCATCCCAAGTAAACCACATCGCTACAATTTACTTAAAACTTTGAACACCATGTACCCTTCTGCATGTTCAGGTCCTCTGCCTTCAAAACACATTTCACTCCATCCTTCCAACTCTTCCTTGGTTTTCCCGTTTTTCTTGCTCCTTCCACTTCTGACATGTATACCCTCTTAAGTCATCCTTTCCTCACTCATCTCTCCATATGTCCAACAAATTTTGGTACACCTTCTTCAGCGCTCTCATACATATTCCTCTAGAATCACACCCCTTTCTTACATTATCACTTCTTATTCGATCAACCCTCCTTGCACTGTTAAATGTCTTCAAATATTTCATTTCCATTGCATTCAATCTATCACTTACATTTCTATTTAAGGCCCATGACTCACAGGACCAAAATGATCACTACACCATCAAGCATACCCATCTCTGCCCTTAAAGACCGTCACCTCTCTTTCCACACACTCGTCAATGCACCCAAGATCTTTGCCCCCTCAATCACCCCATGACTCACTTTAGCTCCTATGGTTCCATTTACAGCCACATCCACTCCCAATTATCTAAAACACTCAATCTCCTTCAAGTTCTCTCCATGCAAACTCATACTTAAAATAACCAGCCCTATCCACATTCCCTCTTAACTCTTTCCCTTTACACACAAGGAGTTTTATGTCATCCATAGTGTTTTGATTGGAAGATAATTACAACAGAAGCATGTGACATTCTCACCAAGAGTAACCTGTAAATCACCAGTTTAAATATTCTGTATGTAGGGAAAGAGTATATAACCTTGGTGGATATCATAATAAGATCTGAATGTCTCTGATGAACGATTTCCCAGGATGAAGCATCAATTCAATAGTTGATTACAATTTTACAATATATGTAAAACTGAACACACTTAGAACTGGGACATGTTAAAGGAGAATCTCCTGTAAATGAACTTTCTTTGCATCAAAAATATTGTTTCCTCTAAAAAAAAAAGTGAGCACATACATCTGACATCATGCCCAAATGAAGTATGTGCACTCTCTTTGATGTTCTGCACTGACTGACGTGTGATATCATTACTAACTGAGGCAGTTCCTACTGCCTCAGTTAGTAATGGGTAACTGGTGAAAGGACACATCAGCTGAGATTTTGAATAGATGTGGGAAGCTTTAAATTGTCATGTGACAATGGGAACACTTCCATAAAGGTCATCAGAAGATGAATAAAGCAGATTCACCCTTAAATGGCACAGCCAAAATAATTCAGGTGGATCCCCAGGAAAGAGGGTAAAAAAAAAATCTAGTCATCAATTTACAGGATATATCAAGAAAAAAAAATTATATCCAGAAAATTTACCTTATTTGCTGCTGTACAGACCCTTAAACTTGGCACGTTGCACATGCTTGGCTTATCACTGGTTTGTTGACATTTGTTGACACTTCCATCTTCGATTCTTCTCTGCCATCACCAATAGCTAACTGATATGCAGAGAACTCTTCCCAGTGCTAACAGTTCAACATCTGTCGAATCATCATCACTATCATTTGTGCCCTGCAGACTATCATCAATTTGTTTGGGGCATACTTTGCACGCACGCCAGGGTCATATCTTCCCCAATCATGTTATATGGGTAAGTGAAACTGGGTTTCTTTCCTGTTGCTATTCATAGTTATCTGTGACACAAGGCATCTGTAAATACTGACAAAGAGCACCTTCCAATTTAAATGAGGGTGGGAAGAGTCAACCTGTTTAAGTACGACTAGAGTCCTGACAACATAAGCCATACAACACATCATGTGGGCAACTGATATGTTAGGATTTTCTTCTGGTGCTTCATATCATCTGCAGAGCTTTGATTGGAAGATAATTACTACTGAAGCATGTGACATTCTCACCAAGAATAACCTGTAAATCATGATACTAGTAAAGAGTTCCTTCCAAATGAAATAAAGGCAGAAAGAGGCAACCTGTACAAGATCGGTTAGAATCATGACATCGCTGACCATATTAGTACACCATAAGTCCCATTGGTGTTAAGTTAAAGGAGGGTTGTTTAGCACTTGTCAGGTCATTTTGGCATGCATGTATTTTGTCAGTGTCATACTTATGGGAGGAGGGGGAGTTCTTTTCACAGATATCAAATGTCCTACTAGCCCTCTCCCTTAACCATCAGTGGAATGTATCAATATCTAAAGATGAGGTTTCAAGGTGAGATTGTAATTTCAACCTTGGCAAGTCATCCATCCATGCCATCAAAAAGAATGTATATAAGATCAAGAGTTCTGTGATTCACTTTTTTCTCCATCACATGCCAAGATGAGATATGAGAGAAAATCTTTGTTGAGGAAAATGTTCAGGGTATGGGTGAAAGACAAGAACCAGTAGCAAATGAATTTTTCCTCTTTCACAATATGAGCCAAAGTCATGAAGCTGTTATAATACCTGCAGTAAGAGAAAGATGGACCTGAATAACCTTTTGTGGCTAGCAAGGGCTGGTTCAATAAGTTTATTACTACAAAAATTTGCATATCATTAAGATTGTTGGTAAATCTGCAAGTGCAGATCATGAAGCTGCAGCTACATTTTGAGTGAAGCTACAGGCCATTATAACTGCAAAATGTTACAATTCAAGTCAAGTCTTTAAACTCTTGACTGCACAATTACATAAGGGGTGATGATCCCGATGTGCAAATTTGCATAACACAAAGAAAATGTCCTATGTGCAAATTTGCATAACACAAAGGAAATGTCATATGATGAACAGTGGAGGCCACTACAGATGGATCTTATAACATTAAGTAGGATAGAAGTTAATGCACACAAAAAGAGACTTTTCTGGAAGAGTGCAATAACTAGGACCTGCATAACTAAAAAGGTGCATCCAGTTTCAAAGTTGCAAAGCATAGGCTGACTCTCCTATTAAGCAGCACTACTGCAAGAGAGTTCAACTATACATTCCTGCTAATTTCTCATTCCTTCATCCTATGTGAATTACAAGGGTTAAGCTGAAACATAATGCCAGTACACTGGATTGCAAAAAGAAGGTATGGATGACATGAAAAAATTTTCAGGGCTGTTTCAGTCGAAGTTTTTTTTTTTTGTAGATGAAGTGGTATTACAGAAATGAGAATCTTGATTTTAAGGTGCTCCTTGTCCTCTACCAGGTGCTTTACCAACCAAAACCCTTGGTTCACATAAACCCCAAAATATATGTTTTTTCTTCCCACTAACACAACACCACACCTAAAGTCTCTGACTAGGGGGTTATACCTATATTTCAGGCCTACTACTTAAGGAGGACCATCTTCCAGCTGCTAGAGGATATTGGCTCTCCTGGCAAACCTACAATTCGTGAGTGGTGAGAGGATCCAGTAAACTACATCAAATCATCATGTTATGAAGTAAGGCAATATATTATGAACTCTACTCAGAAAGGCCTTTAGAGAGAGAGCGTGCATTTCTTCAAGGGCTTTCCCAAAACATCAACAGCTGTGCAAAATTTTTTTAATTTTAGTTGAAAGTCACAAGGGGAAGGCATTTCTGACATAGTAGAGAACATATCTTGGGGTTCATCAATTCCCCAAATGAGGATTTAAAAGATGATGATAATCTCAACTACAGCAAATGATGAAGAGGAAGAAGAGGAACAAGAGATAGTCCTCAATGTCAAAGAAGTAAATGGAATTTTTACCTTTAGCTGAAGCTATTAATCAAACTGCTAAGAATATTCAACTGGTGAAGGTGAATACCCGGTGAAATCTTTGGGGGTTCTCCATCCCCACAGCCCAGGCTGGACCCAGGCTGCTAGGCTGGTCATTGGTCGACCCAGCCGTTGGAAGCTGTGGCACACAGGCCCATGTGCCCTAGAATTTGAACTATCTTTCATTCATGCAACAAGGTGTACGTATATAAACAATGATTAGCTCAGCAGTGCACCATGTTTCAGTTCTTATTTTCATGCTCTACCACCCCTCTAGCCC
This sequence comes from Panulirus versicolor, assembly GCA_032361705.1. NCBI lineage: Eukaryota > Metazoa > Arthropoda > Malacostraca > Decapoda > Palinuridae > Panulirus > Panulirus versicolor. The sequence continues at coordinate 4,185 of JAUUDZ010447008.1, forward strand.
TTCCTCATCCACTATCAATTCTGCTAACCTTTGCACCTCCAACATCAGTTCTTCTGGCCCTTCCACCTCTACCCACCCTCAAACCTGCTGCATCTTACCTTCATCATTGATCTTACTGGCTCTCCTGCATCAGTCTGTCGGACCTGTACTTCACCATCTCCATTTCTAATGTTTGGAGATGAAAGCCCCAGGAAAGTGGATTTTCCAATGGATATCTGACCTAGATGACACCATGCTCACCAACTGTAATTTCATGGAAATGTCCGAAGAAAATGTGTAGAATGATCAGGATCGATCAAACAAGAAATGAAAGGGTAAAAGAGAGGTGTGCTACTATGAGGAGTATGTATGAGGAAGCTGAAGAGGTTGTGCTTAAATATTTTGATTAATGTCAAGGATGAGAGAAGAAAAGATGACTAAGAGAGTACTGGAGATGTATCAGATATCTGCATCCACACAAGCAGAACATCCACATCCGTGTTTGTAATAAAATAAACATCTGCATCTGCATTTGTAATTTCATAAACATCCACATTCATATTACACACAAAGAGGAAGTGGTGGATATACAAAAGAAGAACGAAAAACAAATACTGGCAGTGCTAAAAGCTTCTTATTACTCTGTAATAAAGTGTCGTGGGGGATCTGGCATGAATCATATGAGTCACCATGCACTGGCTGCAGTGTAGAGGAGCTTGCCTCAGGGGCAGACAGTGTGTCAGTTGATCACACAGCTTGAAAAGAAATAATCAAGTGTCCCAAGCCTTACTGACTCTTTTTTTTATGTACAATTGCATCAAGAAATAGTCAAGTGTGGAAGTACTTCGTGGTACAACCAAATAACTATGGGCAGTGTCTTGTGCAAAAATATTATTCATGAAAGGAACATGAAACTTCAACTTTGAAAAATAATGTGAAATCAATGCACAAAGAGCAGTTTGAGGAGTTAGAAGCAGAAGAATAAAGGAAGTTAGAGGAAAAACTAAAGACAAAAAACTCCTTAGCAAAAAGTGAAGTGAGACATTAAGCAAAGAAATGTTGAAAAATATTTTCAGTGGAAAATTGTGGGATGCTTCTTACTTTTAAATCAAATGAACTGGATACGTGCGTGGCAGAAATGTTAGTAATGGATAATTTACCAATCAGTCATTTGAGGATACATGATTCATGAGACTGACGGCTGAAGCTGCTCCACAATAAAAGTTGAAGCAGCAAAACTTTTATTCTTTATTGATGTGCAATGACATGTATGAGTCTGTTTTCAATGAAATAAAAGCATTGATTGATGTAGTCAAGCAGGACAGCAAGATTTCCTTCACAACTTGTGTGGTCAGATACCTCAGCAGGTGAAAGTTTCAATGCTGAGTCTAACTGCACATGCTAACAATAAGGACTCCGAAAGAATGAACTTTGTGTTAGGTACTGAACCACTACAAGAATGGCACACAGGAGAGTATACTTCTAGAAAGTTTAATGATTTGTTGATGATTGGGACATTTCTAGTACAGATATGTACTGTGTTTTGCATGATACTGGAGCAAATATGAAAAGAACTTTATTCCTGTCAGGTGTAAATAATTTGGATTGTGCTGTGCATAAAATACAAGTTGTTAAAACTGGAATATCAGCACAGGATGATTAAACAAGATAATTCAGAAATGTTACAGCATTGCTACTCATTTTCATCACTGAACAATGGCAAAAGATGAACAACAATAAAAAAAAAAGATTCAGGACAGGCTGCAAGAACCCAAGCTATGTGCTGTCCATGATAAACCTCAAGGTGGAACATTTTGCAAATGTTGAAAAGAACACTAGATATAAAAGTCATTATGCTTGTATGCTGTTACCAACTCCAAAATAAAACAACTCAGCACCACTGGATGGTTAATTATGTCCAAATGTGCAAAAGCTCTAAAACCTTCTGAAGATATCACAAAAAGATTGAGAGACTTAACATCTACAGTAGGTGATATGATACCTCTTGTAGTTTCCTCAAAAACCACTCTTCAGCCAAGCACATCAGTAGTTTCTGAAGTAATTAATGCCTCAGTTTCAGGTTCTGAACCAGATATCAAATCAATGATTGAGTCATTCGAAGATAAAAAAAGCAACACAGGTAGTAAACATCATGAAACAACAATGTGAGTTTATGTTGAAAAAATATTTTCCTGGCATGAAAATGAAGATTTGTACAGAGTTGCAACATATCTTGATCCAAGATATAAAAGTAATTTCTTTTCCTCTTCTCACATCACTGATCAAGTGATATCATCAGTAGTCAGACAATATGAAGAGGACAAGAGGACTCTGTTGAGCATAAAGGCAAATGAAGATGACGAACCAACCAGAAAATGAAGAGACAACAAAACACAAAAAACTGACACAACCAACACCCAAGGAACACTGCATGAAGCAATGAAGAGTGCAATGGTGGAAAGAAAAGATGAGAATCTATCCTGATTTGGCAAAGGTCACTTTGCTTTCCCCCAAGCAGCATCCCTAGTGAGTAGCTATTCAATGGAGCTGGCTGGATCTATGATGCAAAACGTAAGCAACTTTTAGCAGAAAAGGCAAAGAAACTTTTGTTTTTGAAGAAAAACTTGCTTATCTTGAGCTTTAAACACTGAATGACTAAGAGATAAAAGAACAGCTGTTAAATGATTAGGAGTTAAGTTAACCACTTTCAAAAGGGTGGAGGTTGGGGAAAATGGTTGGTGGGATGCAAGAGTTGGGTCCCCAGCTCGCATCCTGATAACACACAACTATGTGTTACGATGAGTTTCAGCCAAACAAGAAACTACAACCACACAGTACTTTGTATAATGAATGAATAATTCTTATCCATCAAAATATATAACAAAATATCCTAAAAACATCCGCATCTGTGAGCATCATAGTCTGACATCTGTATCCGCATCTGGCAGTTTTTAGAAACTGACATCTGCATCCGCAAAATAAGTAAGCATGATATCTGCAAAGCACATCTGCATCTGCAGATCTCTGAATTCAGACAACTGATACATCTCTAGACAGTATAAATGCCAGAAGTGGAGGGAACAAGGAAAAAGGCACAACCAAGGAGGTGGAGAGATGGAGTGAAAGATGCTCTGAAGATCTAGGGCCTGAACATGATGGAGGATGCAAGGAGTGCAAGGGATATAGCAGTTAGAAGTGATGTGGTTTACAAGGGATGACATGCTGTCAAGTGGCTGAAACAAGGCATATGAAGTAGGTGGGGGAAACCACAGAATGGTCTGCAGGGCCTGGTTGTTAATAAGGGGTTCTGGTTTTGGTGCATTATACATACATGACAGCAAGAGAGTGTATTTGAGCAAATGAGGCCATTTCTTCATCTGTTCACAGCACTAATTCGCTACTGTGGGAAAAGGCAAGCATGTATGAAAAAAAGATCATCTTTTCTTATTTTATACCATTGTTCTATTAGATAATTTGAACATAAATTAGGCAATTTGAGAAGCATGTACAATGTTATTTTGGTGTATTTCAAGTATCTTTGGGTTTTGACTGAAGAGATGGAATCCTTACCTAGTCTCCTGCCAGCCTTCAATATATAATTTATAATATTATATGGTAACATACGTTTTTCACATTTTTTTTCACACAATTCTCTTTAATAGGCTCTTACTTAATGCATGAATCAATAAAAGTATCAGAAAAAAGTATCAGAAAAATAAATGAAATAAGTACAAATCTTACCTGGTATTGTCAGGAATTTACTGCACCTGCCCATGCAAATATGACAGTTTTGCACTTACTCCTAAAATAATGGGGCTAATTCAGGGTAGAGTGAAATAATAAAACAAATTAAAAATGTCTGAAGAATCACGACATCTGTTTATGATAGTAAAAGAAACGACTTCTCTTGGATCATTGTTCAATGATAAATCAATTTATAAAAAATGCATATAAAATATATCTAAAAAAATTGCATGTGAAATATATGTACATGATGTATGTGTGATGTCTGAAATCATACTTGGTACAAGTAAAAGGTATATAATGTGCTTAGGGTTATTAAAAAAGTTTGAATAATGAGTATCAGTACCACCAGTCAGGGACTGCCCCATCATTCATCACCATTCCACATCAATAAAGAGGAAAATATACTGCTTCATTGGGTGTTTTCTTCAATAATATAATTATGATTTGGTAATATTTAGTATGGGAAAAATAGAGTTTTCAATTTTGCAAAGGGAAACACATAAAGCAAAACCCTTGTGCAGTGAAAAAGTTGAGATTTCGTTATAAAAAGCAAGCAATCATTTGATAATGCGGTTCCAATAACAGAACCATATACTATGATAATACTAGTGTATATCTGTAACTATTTTAGGTCCATCTAAGGTAGCTAAATGCTAAAGGAAATTGAAACTGGTGTTACAACTTAACATTAAGTCCCATCCAGCAAAACTAATTATATAGAGCAATCATGTTTAGTCACCCCCTCCTAACTACTCTAAGATAATGAGTTCCAAGAAGTAATAATTTGGTCAATCACACATCCCTACAAATAATCATTCTCACCACTCACTTCACACTGACAAGTTTTAAATACTCTTGAAGCAGAATTTCTAGTGGTATTTACACTAAATAAACAAGTTAAGGTCATTATATGCATAATATACCAATCTAAAAGGAAATGGTTGGATCATTCCCTGACCCACCTATACAGCACTGGCCTGTTGTTATAAGCAGCCTTTGTAGAAACCATATAGATACGATCCAAATTGGAGTATGGATGGAAAGGTGTTTTACTCAGTGCCTGGAGAAGGTTCGGACGATAAGCTGGATCTACCATCCATAGGGATCCCTTACCCAGGTTCTGCAAGAAAAAGATATCAATTTTAAAGCCAAAAGAGGAAAATGGTGGTACTATTTCCATCTTTATTTTTTCTAAAGCTAAAACTATTTCAAATGTAAGACATTTTGATATTCATGGTAGTAAATGAAAGAGAAAATGATGAGTGGTGAAAGTATGTGTTAAAGTGTGAAGAATAGTCCATACAGGAGTGATGTACTCAATGTTAACTCTTTTGGTGTTATGGATATCAATTTACTGATATGTCTCAAGACGCTATAAACGTCAACCTACGCATGTAATCGTGCACTCTGTTTGTTGGTCATAGATGGCAACCCAAACAAAGGATGGGTACAGAGGGATGAGTCACTAGCACTGCCTGGGGCCTTGGTAACCTGCTAGTAACCACAACTGATGGTTGCACACCTTTTATAGGATCCTGTCAAGTCTGTTGCATATACCTCTACCCATAACACCCACATAACCCTCATTCTGGATTGGCCAATCTGGTAAATAATGCATTTTTCCTAAACTGCAAATGATTAACTCATAATTCATAAAAGAATGGTTTAACAGCTTTCCTGCACCTTATCCAACAAACAGATGAGTTAAGATATGAAAGCTGTAACTTGCATGTATAGGACTGGTCAATCTGGAAAATGATGCGATTCTACTAAACTAGAAATGGTAAAATTTTCATTAAGAAAAAAAGAATCTTTACATTTTCAATACACCTTTCCATAATGATAGCAAAAAACTTTTGTGCACTAGAAAAAAAAAGTGCACCAAAAGAGTTAATGTACACAAGTGATAAGTGCAACTCATGGCTAAAGTGCACGCAGAAAAAAAATATGGTGAAGGTGTGATACATGAGTAAGAATGATGAAGAAGAGGTAGGGCCATTTGGAAAGAAAAAAATGACAAATGAAAGGGAAAATAGATCAGTAAAACCTGAAGGGGTGGTGCTGGATTTCATACAGAAGATATGCTGGTGACAATATTCACATTAATGTGGAGAAAATATATCAAAACCAACAAAGATATTGGATATCGTGTGAAAACCATGGCTTTTCATTCCTATCAGAGCATCCTCTGACTATATTCATATATTTTAAAACATACTCCTAGTCTTGTGATGGGGTTCACTCTCTTTCCAAAGGCTGTTTGGATACAGAGCTTCCACGGGAACAGTTGCATCAATGTCATGACCATGATTGCACTCTCCTGTATTGCATTTCACTTTGCCATAAATACAAAAGGTACTTAATAATCCATTTAGAGTAGCGTTTTCACTTACTTCCATGGAAAGCACTGTGCAAATAAGAGGGTCCTTGATACTTCTCTACTTATAATGAACTTCCCTCATATAAATTCTGTCATCTTTTCCACCTGACCCCCTCCCCCCCTTTTCTCTCTCAAAAAAAAGAATCTGTTCATTTCATTTGCTTGTCCTTTATTTTCTAATACCTACCTATATTTCATAGGGAGTAGGTTATCATCTCATGGGGCCATATCTAAGGAACATTTTCTTTATCATACAATATTTCATTCAGTTTATTCCATTCATCTACCACTAAAATACTATAAAAGTACTTCTTTCCATCTTTTTTCAGTAAGTTTCTTGCTTCATTTCATCCTATGTCCTCTTGCTGCTCTATTCCTATGTCTTTCAAAGAAATGTTTACTATCTACATCATCAACCCGATTTAAAAAATTAAAGGTTGTGATGAGGTTACTCTTGACTCTTCTATGATGTGCAAATCTAGGGCCTCAAACCTTTCCTTGTAACTTACACTCCTTAATTCTGGCACAAACTCTTTTTACCTTCTCTGAACCTTCTCCACTTACTCTTTGTACTTTTCAAAGCATGGACACTAAACTTAAATAACATATCTCAGTTTTGGCCTTATAAAGGATGTGAATAAAAGGCTGAATATTCCTTATCTATCAACTACCATGAAATTCTATTGAAAGTAAGGAATCTAAAATCCTAGGGCCACATGTGCTTCGGAATTTGAAAATTATTCAGTTTTTGGAATATCAGCAAAATTATGATGGGGTTACAAACTCTAGCCATGATTTTTGATGCAATCACTATCACTGAATGATATTTCCATGCTGATCAAAAATCTTCCATATCTTAAAACCAGCAATTATCCAAAATAAAATTCATTAAAACATTTGACTAAACGTCTTTTATTCTACATTCTGCACTAAATATACTCTTTTTGTTCTAGCTCACTTGTCACAAAGCCTTCTGTGAACTGTTTCACAGTGCATTTTAAATGAAAAGGTTCTGCAGGCACTGATATGAAGCATAAGATGCATAAAGCTTTATTACCCTTTCTTATCACGCTAAACCTCTCTATCCACCATGCTTTTTCATTCATTCAAACAATTCTGCTTCTTTGATGGTTTGGACAGCATTCTTGGAAGCTAAAAAGTAGATAAATAGCAAAATTTTACTTATCTAATGCAGAAAAAGAAAGTAGTGGATGCTACAACATTCTGAAAAACACACTTCCAATATATAACAAACATAATCATACACAGCACATTAGGCAAACACTATATTCACACTGGTAAGTCAAATGCTTTTTTATTCTTATGACTGACAACAATTTTCTTATTTCAAAAAGTACTGAATGTTCCTTCACAATCACCAGAACAGTAATCTTCAGAAAAATGATCTAACACTATCTGTTTACAAAAATTTTATCATAGCCAAATAATATTTTTGAGACTGCAGGGATTTTAGATTATTCAAAGAAACATCATTACTGGTTTGTATAATGATATGCTTTTGTACCAATTAATTTGGGATAACAAAAAATCATTAGTCTGGAAAGATAAATTGGGACTGCAAAGTGTGCCATATACCATGAAAATTGTCTCATGCCATAGGTTCACCAGCCCTTCCCTTTACAATGTATCCTCTATCAGCTATTTACTGAAATAAACGTGAGCAGTTGATTCCTTACAGTATGCCAATATTTGTCTACAAATATATGTTTTCAGTCTCCACTTACCATGATGTCTTTTGAATAAAACCAAATGGTTATTTGTGTTTTACTGACTTTGCAGTTTTATTCACTGTTTGTAAACTGAAACTGAGATTTAGATTTTTTGAGATCATACAGTAATAATGTGAGAAAATTCAGCACATCTGAAATTTAGGATAACACAACAACAAATGCTGTTTGTGTTACACTATGACAGTGATTTAGATAAAGATTGAATTCAGATACAGCATCATACAAAATAAGTTTTGTATAGCTGCACATACACAGAAGCATTGATGTTTTCCATCTACGAAGTTGTGTTCATCAATGATGACATCATTGTCATCAGACTGGACATATGAAGATGGGCTAAGAACTGGATTCTCAAGGGATGAAGCTGCCTTGTGATGAGTGGCCTTTTTGAATAATTCTTCCAGTTTCGTCTGTCTCAGTAACATTGGTTTCTGTCAAAGCAGTCACTCTCTTATCAATAAACTACCATAATCTCTTGCTAACTGATAAATGCACAATGTTCATGGTCATCAAGTAACCTGTCACACATACTTACCATATCATCTACGGGTATATATTCAACTGTGTTCACAAATACATCTTAAACATCACTACTATCCATCAAACTTGTCCTTATATAAGACCATTTCAGCAGTATCCCCATTCCCATCAACGATGCACCACAGGAGCATCACTGTCAATATTCAACACTTCTTCAGTGTCTGCTTCCAGTAACTTATTCATACATTCCAATGATAAAGCTTTTGCATAAGTTAGGAGGTCTGATATCTTTTTTTCATTAGTTACACAAAATCCTTCAAAATCTTCATCTGATGCCAACCATTTGCTAATGTGGGCTTATCTTCAGCATTCAAGATTAGCAGCTGCAAACACTGCTTCCTCAATGCTAAACTTTTTTGGGAAACCTTATAACCCTATATCTCTGTTCACTGCATCAAGCATAGTTAAAATCCTTTACATTTATTTTTCAATGCTCATAAAATTTCTTGTTCACAAGGCTTAACTAAAGATGTCACATGAGGAGAAAAGAGAATGCTGAAAACATTATTCTTCACAAGTTCAGCAGAGGATATAAAGAAAAGCTATCCAAGAACAATAATATCTTAGTTTTCATCCAATCCAACTTCCCTACAATGAACTTCCATAACCACTTTGTATCAATCATAAAATATGCCCCTGGTTCTATGCTTTCGTTGGCACAATAAGTAAGTTTCGTACACACTTAAATCATCTCAGACATTTGCTATTCCAAATCACTGCCAGTTTACATTTGTGTGTACCTGCTGCAGTTGCACACCCAAGAACATTCAGCCTATCCATAGCATTCTTAATTCCAGTTGGTGCCACCTCATCAGTCATATAACTAAAGTTTTCAAGGAACATAGTGCTAATACAATGATGTTTCTTCAGCAAAGTCAACTTGTTCAAGAGAAAAGTTTTTATCTGACATCATCTTCGCAAACTCATCAATGTAAGCTTCTGCTGTTTCATGATCAGTAGTTTTATCACCACAAATTTTCAGATATTTCATACAATGATACATCTATATTTTCTGCGACTAACCAGCTGAATATTTACAGTCACCTTCAGTCTTAAGTGTTCATGTTATATCTTAGCATGTATCATGACCAACATACCATTCAGCTGCATACATTCAGGGGTAAGCTGACAAATCCACTCTCATAAAACGATCATTATAATTTTTTGTCCCATGCAATGAATCTGTCTTTCATTAATACCTGTTCATCACTTTCAGCACAAAACTTCAATAATGTGTCTTTCTGTTTCCTTAGACTGTATATTGTGGTAGTTCCCACACCATTCTCCTCAGTCAGATGCCTACAGACCCACCACAATCAAGTATCTTCAGTACCCCATTTTCTCTGCTACTGATAATGGAAGATACTTCTTTTCTTTTTCTCAGATACCCATAGGTGCATCTGCAGCCTTTTGGGACACTGAGACAAAATAAAAGTCAAAAAGCACAAAAAAGCAGTGATATCAGAAGGTAACGCAAGTACATGTGACTTGCTCACAAGGGCAGAGGTTAAAACATGCTCACAAAACAAAAGACACTCAATAAGAGACTTCAATTTTTGGAAGTTTTTGGATTTTGGATTCTCAAAAAACAGTGTGTGTGTGTGTGTGTGTGTATTGTCTTGAATTTACCTACTGTACTGTGTGGGGTGGGAGTTGAACACTCATTGGGCCCCATCTCTTGAACATTCTCCAATATCATACAACTCATATTTCTGTATGCTGTCTGCATTAACCCCACTGCAGAGGGTGATGTCGCCTAACGTTCATATAGTAGAAGCTGGACAATGTTACATAACACTGGACTATTTTGCTGTAATGTTGATATGTGTGCCCTGCTTCTAGGACTAACATGCACTCAAGAACTACTAAATAAATAATACTTGAACAGTTGTAAATAGATGTAGATAGCAGTTGTAAATGAATGAATAAATGATAAATTTAGTGTAAAACAAAAGTGATCACAGTCCCCCCTAGCCTCATCCAGGCATGCCTGATGAGCTGCCCACCACGGGTCCTCCTGCGTTACTCCTCCACTCCTCCCACAGCCAGCTATGATACAGTATCACATAAGTAACACCTCTTACCTTCAATTTTCATCCAATTTTATCTATTTATGTATGTACTGGTTTATTCCTTGATACTTTACTCCTAAAATATGCTGCATTACACGGATGTATAAAAAAGTCACCCGCCTTAAATGGGTAAACCACATCCTTACTCACTTTATCATATTCATCTACCACTCTTATTCTGGAGAAGTGCTTCTTCATATTTTTCTTGAGTTTCTTGCTAAATTCTATGTTATATCCTCAGGTTTTTCTATCCCTACATCTCTCAAAAATCTACACATCATCAATCTTAAAAAAATTAAAGTTGTGATCAGATACCCACTCTCACTCTTCTCTCTTCCAAAGCAGGCAAATTCAAGAACTCTAGTCATTCTTTGTGACTCATCTCTCTTGATTCTGTATCATCTTTGTTGCTCTTCTCTGGTCCTTCTCTTACAGTTCTCTGTACTTCTTTAATTGCAGTTATCAAACTTGAGAAGACTATTCTAGTTTTGGCATACATCAGCTTAATGAGTATCTCAACCCCATGAACTTGAAAGCAACTCTAATACTTGCAAAAAGACAGTTAGTCTCCTTACCTGTTCTCCTCAGATGGGACTTGGTGAAGGCTAAGGACAATATTGATTCCCAAGCCTTTCTCACACACAGATTCCTTCAGCTCTTTCCTCCTAAGAGATACTCAAATGATGGCCTACTTTTCCTGTGACCCATCCTCACTACTTTACAATTACTAGGGTTGAACATCAATCATGTATCAGACCAGCTTTTAAAATAAAGCAATGCTCCAAGCTTTTCACTAACATCATGACCTTTACATCATCAGGAAATATATTCACTGGGAGAAAGAATACTTCCCATGTTTTCCCTGCATGTCGTAGGAGACTAAAAGGGGACGGAACAGGGGCTGGAAATCCTCCCCTCCCGTTTCTTTTACTTTTCCAAAGAATGGAACAGAGCAAGGGGTCAGGTGAGGACATTCCCTCCAAGGCACAATCCTCTGTTCTTTACGCTACCCTGTTGATGCGAGAAATGGCGAATATGTATGAAAAAGTTCATATCAAGCCATTTTCATATATCAACAAGAGTAATGGTTCAAGAACAGATCCCCAAATTCTACTTACAACCTTAACCCAACCCATTTTGGGAAGGCTCCTCTGTCATGCATCCTTGTTCCCTTCCACTTAAATAATCTTATTCATTAATTAACAAATCATTACTATGACCTCCCATTTCTGTACTATCTTATATGCTTACTTTCAGCCAAATGGCTGCCTAAATTCAATACAC
>JAUUDZ010447009.1:0-12823 GCA_032361705.1 Panulirus versicolor
TTGTGCGCAGGAGGGTGGATGTGCTGGAAATGAGATGTTTGAGGACAATGTGTGGTGTGAGGTGGTTTGATCGAGTAGGTAATTAAAGGGTTAGAGATATGTGTGGCAATAAAAAGAGTGTGGTTGAGAGAGCGGAAGAGGAAATGTTGAAATGGTTTCAACACACGTAGAGAATGAGTGAAAAAAAGATTGACAAAGAGGATATATGTGTCCGAGGTAGATGGAAGAAGAAGTGGGAGACTAAATTGAGGGTGGAATGTTGGAGTGAAAAAGATTTTGAGAGATCGGGGCCTGAACAGAAGGAGGGTGAAAGGCATGCAAGGAATAGAGTGAAATGGAACGATGTGTTATAACGGGGTCGACTTGCTGTCAATGGATTGAACCAGGGCATGAGAACTCTCTGGGGTAAACTAATGAAATTCTGTGGGGCCTGGATATGGAAAGGGAGCTATGGTTTCAGTGCATTATACATGACAGCTAGAGACTGAGTGTAAATGAATGTGGCTTTTTTTTTTTGTTTGGCGCTACCTCGCATGAGTGAGTAGGGGTGGATGATATTTTATGTGTGGCGTGGTGGCGAAGAAAATGAATGAAGACAGTAATTATGAATATGTATATGTGTATATATGTATATATCTGTGTATGTATATGTATGTATACGGTGAAATGTGTATGTATGTACATGTGCGTGTGTGTCGCGTTTATGTATTTACATATGTATGTGGGTATGTTGGGCTATTCCTCGTCTGTTTTCTTGCGTTACCTCGCTAACGCGGGAGACGGCGGTTAAGTATAATGATAAAAGGTAATATATATACACAAACATATACATATACACAAACTTGTACATATATACACAAACATATACATATACACAAACATACACATATATACACAAGTGCATATCTATACTTGCTTGCCTTCATCCATATACATATATATATTCTTAATGGTCGTGTTATGTGCAGGTCTTATGGTTCTATTCAGTTTATTTCTAGTCTTACATTTCGTGAGCTGGTGTTGTCCCCTGATGCTTGCAGTCAGGTGATGATTTTTAAAAATGCGTCGGCCTGTATCAGTATCTCCCAGAGGCATTCCTAGAGCAAGCTGTGACTCCCTAAAGCATAGTTTGTGGAACCCACACAGGCTGGCTCTTCTAAATCCTGCGTCTATATAGCCTTCTCGAACCTCTACTTTCTAACTCTCTCATAATGCTCCATCTAAACCCATACAGCACCTCAAGGCACAGACTTTAGATCTTCAATGAGTTCCGAGCTGCTGAAGCTTTTATAACTTCTGCAGTTAACCACATGGGTCTCGTCAGCTTCATAATCTACAGGGACAAATCTGAACCCCTGGAGGACAGAGAGCCTGCAGCCTCTGGACCTCAGAACTTAATAATGAGAGTCTACAGTGCCTCTCGGCTTCAAAATCGTAGAGAAAACGTGCCAGCATCATAACCTCACTTTACAGGAACTTCCTTTACCCTCGGAAACTTCAGAACACCCCCTAACCTCACACTCACAGTCTGTAAAGCTGTCAGACCACCTATCCATACAAATCTGTGAACTCCAGAGTCAATGGTGCTAGCAATACACCGAGACTCTTACAAAGCCCACCAGCTACACTGCTCCTGTGAGCTTTGTGTGTGTGTACTAACCGCTGAGGCCTGAATCCGCAGCACGCGACTGGTTGCTGCCTCCCATGGTTTTTGTGTGGAGATCAGCCACAGGAGGACTGACCATTACCATACCTCTTCCTTACCCCCCACTAACAACAGAGATGTTGAGTTCTCTTACTTCTTTCGTTTTTCATACTTCCTTCATGACTCAGGTCTACAAATATCTCAGAAGACATGATCTATCTCATCTTTATTTGTTTTCTAGTACTGCTTATCTTTCCCTTCATCCTAGATGGCCACTAGTAGGGTATGTTTTGCCCGTGCTGTGTAGGCTGCTACAAAACACAGGAGCCTCTGAACCTCAAAGCCAACAAACCTTACAACATAGAGTGTTGAGGGTCTCCTCTCGCCAGCTTTAGCGCTTACGGATCCTCCTCCCGCCCGTTTCAGAGGTTACAGATCCTTCTCCATCAGCTTCAGAGGCTGCAGATCCTCCTCACCCCAGCTTCAGAGCCTACTTTGGCGACTACCCCCTGCCCTCCCCCAGCCCACAGGACTGACATGGTATACATATTTCAGGGAGGAGCGAGCAGCCTCCCACACCAGCGCCCCGCCAGACATGTTCCTGTTATCTTTATTGCACTCTCGCTCGCAGGTAAACATTCCATTTACACGTGATAACTGTCAGTAACCTACTACCAACCTGGCCCCCTCTCTCTCCTCACCCCTCACTTCCTCACTCTCCTCATCTTGCCTCCCCTCACCCTTAGCTTCACCCACCTGACAGGACTAATCCCTCATTCTCCTCAAGTCTTGGTGTTCTGCGTTTTGCTTCTCAAAACCTCAATTCTCTGCACCTGTGATTCCCTCAGTTGCTTCCCTCAAAGTTACCTCTCCTCACCTTACTCACTTTACTACAAACTCTCTATTTACCTTGTGTGCTTCACCCTAAGTTCTCCCTATCATTAGCTCTCCCCATTCTCTTAGCTCCGTCACAAGCTCTCCTCATCTTGATTGCTTTATTACAATCTCTCCTCAAGCAGGTCTACATCACCACAAGCTCGCCTCATCCCTAACTCTTCTCATCTTGCTTGTCTCACTTTTCGGTAACGTGTCCAATATTCTCATCGACTTCGTTTTATTTTGTCGTTTGCTCTCGTCCCTTCCTCTCATGTACAATTCTTTACTCTCTTCTCAGTTAATCCTTCTGGTTTATGTTATCTCAAGGTTACTTTTCTCCCTATTATTCAATCATCTTCTCTCATTTTTACTCCCCATTACTCCATCTCCCTCATTCCATAGCAAATTTACCAGAAAAAACTCCATTACTAATGCTACTGTCCATTGTTGCTACCTATTGCTCTGCCCCATATCCGTACCCATTCTTCCTCCCCATTGATGCGACTCCATAATCTTCATTCATTCTTACTTCCTTCCCGTCGATCTATTATCACTCGTTACTGTTCTGTCTCCTCATTCATCCATTGTTACCCCATTCCTCCATTCTATAGTTATCCGCTCCTACTCTCCGTTATGCCACCTTTTCTTCCCTTTATGTCATCCTCTCTCTTCATATATGATTTTCACACCTCACTTCATATCTCACCCCCATATTCTCCTGCCATCCGCTCCTCAACCTACATAAGGCTGGTCTCTCAACTACTGGTTGCTGTGCTGCTTCCCTTCGTACAGCAAAGGGTAGGGTAGTACGGCCAAGCTTCCCACAGTGTGACAGTAGTAAGAGCTGCCCCTCGCTCTATACCCCTTATCCATCTCAGAACACAGCTCCGCCCAGGTCTCGCCACGCCCCGGTGAGAGGCGCGGGTGCTGAATGTCATGCCTCCAAGCGATACATTGCCGAGCACGGACACGTTTTTCTTTAATGATATGAAAAAAACACAAGTCTTCTGCAATCAAACCGTTATGATTTAATTAAAGATTACAGCATTTTCACCCCGAAATTCGACCCCGTCAAAAGCCAATATAACTTACTTTTGCAGCACACAGCTTAGAATAAGAATTTCAAGTGTGTTATAAACAGGTCGGGGTAAAAATTGTAATGCGAATCCTTTAGTGTTTTACATGCTAGGTAGAGAGTGAGGGAGGTGGAGGGTGTAGCCCAGGTCGACTCCTCGGGATGGGGAGAGGGGCACCTGGTGAGGCAGACTGGAGGGTGAGGAAGGTGAGGAGGGTGAGGGGGGGGGGATATTAGGTGATGGAAGAATGTGTTACTGTGGTGTGGGAGGCAGGTAGATGGTAAGGTAAAAGATGATGGTTGTTGAGAACTGTTAGGAGGTGGTGGGTTGAGGGATGGAGATGAGGAGATAAAGGAAGGTAGTGGGTTCAGGGAAGAGGCTAGTGGGTTGAAGAAGGAAGGAATGGGTGATTTAGAGGGATAAGGTGGGTTGAGGTGTGTTGGTGATGGGGTGGAAGAGGGAGGCGTTGGGAAGAGTTGTGGTAGAGTGGAGAGGAGGCGATGTAACCAGTGAAGGCGATTGGAAAGTACGGAATGAAGGCCTTGAACGGAGTTCGTGGGAGAGACAGATAACAGGAGACATGATGGTCCAAGACGAGGTTATCTGCCGAAGGACATTAGCAGAGTCATGAGGATGAACTGTTATTTGTGGCTGGGACAACATAGCAAATTTGAGGACACTTCACCAACCACAACTACCACCAGCACAACAGCACAACAGCTGGTACAACCGTCAGCAGGAAGTAAAAAGGAAAACAAATGAGAAGGAACACCGAGCCGTATGGAGAGAATATACTGCCTTAGAAATATCATGATAAAGTGTGAAAGTTGAACTTTTAAACATAAATTTAGATTTGCCTTCCTTTCTTGGGAGAAGAGTGAGGATTGAAGGGGTGGTATGAAGGAGATAGGTGATGGAGTCAGGGAGATGAATGGTAAGGAAGGAGTGGAAAGTATGGCATCAGGGAGAAGGGGAGGTTTTAGTGTCACTAGCTCGTCCCAACCCAACAGTAGTTGGCTTCGGCTCGGCCGCAAGCCAGTCCTGGCCAGCTCAAGGACAACATTAACTGCCTCACTAAGATGTATTATCCTGCTTCCTCTACCACCTACCTTCCGGGGAGTGACCACCTCATGCAGCCACACCTACCTCGGATACGCCTCTTCCCTTAATGCTCCACGGTACGACCTTTGAATGTGACGGCACGATCCCTCAGCACGAAGGTGCGAATCTTAGGTATGATGGCGTGGCCTTTGATCTAAGCCTCAAGTCAAAGGCTAGTCCATGTGTAGTATCATCGTGTTTAAGGGCCATACCTTCGTGTCTCAAAGCCCGTCCTTACACACACATAACGGTGATAGCCACATCTATCATACTTACACCTCCAGATTCAAGGTAAAATGAATATAGTTTCTCAGAAGTTCGACAGGAGGCGTGTGATGGATATGACGTGGTGCAAGCACCTGATAGATATTCTTAAAGTCACTGTAGTAGGTCTAGAGCAGGGGTCTCAATGTCATTAATGAATTCTGCAAAGCCTTAGCCTTTTTCATGGAGGATAATCCAACGTTGCCATCGATAACTGTCTTTGAATGTGTCACATACAGATATAGATATAAATATTAGTAACACAGATGTTTCTATGTATTGTTTTAAAGAATGGTATTATTATGAGAAACATGAATCTAAAAGACTTAAAGCGGAAAAGAAAAATATGTTTCTTACTTGCAGAGTCCATTGTCATGCTTTAGGCTTTGAGCAGCATCCATCAGTTTCTTAATATTTACTTACCCTTTAGCTAGAACTACTCACTGTGAGATCTGTCTGTAATTCAGCGCCTCTTCACGGTCTCCTGTCTTATACATCCATAGGTCTAACGTTTGCCCTTCTCCATCCTTTAAGCAATTTTCTTCTAACCACTGAATCTTGAACGGTATATCAAACGGTTTATCTAGAGCATCTGCACATATGTATCTTCAGTACAAATGGCGATATTTCATCAGGCCTAGGAGCCATATATGGGTCAGATCCTTTAAGCATTTTTGTCAATATCTTTTCTAGATATCTCATTGACTTCCAAAACCTCCTTATTTCATCTTCTTGGTTTTGGGGATTCAGTGTCTTCTACTGTGGAAACACATTTGAACTAGGTATTCATATGATCGCATATCCTTACATCGTCCTCTACAGTTCCTCACTCCGAATCCCTTAGTCTGATTACCTGTTCTTTTATTGACGACTGACTCCTGATGAGGTTATGGAAAATTTTGGATTTCCATCTCTGTCTTGTCCGCAAAATCATTTTCAAAGGTTCTTTGTTCCTCCTTTCTCCTCCTGTACTCGTCCCTTGCTTTCCTAAACTTTGCAAATGCCGGCTGGCTAGATTGCCGTTTATATCTTCGTCACCGTACATTTCGAAATTCCTTTGCTTTTTGACATCTTTTATAAAACCATTCTTTCCTCTTGCTTACCATTCCCTCGGTGTATGGGGTTACAAGTACCCACGCCTTTACTCCATTGTAGATTTCATATACCCTCATAACACAAAGCCCTAATTCCTGGCTATTGAAATCCATTTAACAAATCAGCGATGCCATATAAATTATTGAGGATTGTGTAGTTTCTACGATTATTATCTCCCCCTTATGGCTTGTCTCACCTCTGCTCTCTTCATGTTCTCGTTCACCATATAGACAGACTTGGCCACTACATGATCACGTCTTCCAAGTGGTGTATCATATATAATGTTCTCAACGTCCATGCTAGTATGAGTGAAGATAAGATTTAGTAATGACGGTGTATAAGTCCCTCTTATCCTAGTGAGCTCCCTGACATATGAGCCAAGGAGAATTTTCTATACACACTCTTAAAACTTGTATCACCCTGATTTCGTAAGACATGAGATTCCAAATTGAAATCCTCCATTATCAGTACTGTACCGCCTCTAAGAAGTGAGCATTTCAATGCTTCATATGCCACCCTTAGTGTTCCTTCAGTGTTATCATAGTCTATTTGTTCTGGATCATTGCAATTCTTTGGAGGATTATTTGATATCAACGCCTCTATGCACCTCTTCCCTACAGTTACTCCTCCTTTCATGTATTGCTTGAATTGGCGATCTTCAATTATTTCTTGAAACTTGAGGCTACCATTTATTAAGAGGGCTAATTTCCGCCCTCCTTTGCCTTCTTTCTTCTTCCTTGTTATCATGTACCCTTTTGGACAGAAGAGATAAAGTTTTGTCTCTCTACCACGCTTAATTTCCACAACTCCAACAATGTCAGGTGCACTTTCCCTTATACGATCCTTGAATTCCAGCTCTTTACCACTAACTATTGATCCAACATCTTTTGAATACTTTACCCTCAGTCTGACACTCCCACCTCCAAACACTCCTGCGCTTTCTGCAGTGCATACGAGGCTGTTCCAACCCCTTGCCACGTGTGGTGTCTCATTTTTTTTTTTATTGACAGTACTATCTGCGCTTCTCTCTTCCTTTTGATTATCATATCTAATAATCATCCCACTGAATTCCACCTTGCTTTTGTGTTTCTTATCCTTCTTAGGTAGTTATGCGTAAATGATTCAAAGTCAGTCGCAACCATAACTGGTCGCCCCCTTAAGCCATGGTTATGGCCGTCAATACTTCTCTATTGATTAATAATTCACGGAAATTACATCTGGCAATCCCGTAGCCTCCAGCAATCTTTTGATACTCGTGCGCTCGCGCACGCAAGTGTCTGTGTGTGTGTGAGTGTGTATGAGGGTGATAAAATACCTTTTCGCAGATAATCTACGTATAGTTTTCGTCGAGTTCAGAATTTTTTCTTAACTTAATGGAATCCTTTATAAATGCTCTTCCTAGAACGAAAAATAGGTCTGTACGTCTCTAGATCCATTATAGATTTCTTGATCAAAGTTTTCACCTCTATTACAGACTAAATTGTCTTCGGTTTCAATACTGTTATCCCAGTTTTAATACTCTGATATTTAGTCGTTTACTTATCATAAAGATATGAAAAAGGCGACTTATTACCTGTTTTCTAAACGCATTTTTGTAAAAGAGGAAAAATGCATAACATCACTGTATGTAACAACTTTACTTAAGTATAACGATCTCGTGAAACACAGATTTTGATATCTGACAACTTGCAACTTTGTTAATTTTTTTTCTTATAAGCAAATCACTCTTCATCACACTCTCCCTTCTCATAGCATGGACAAGAATACTATTACACAACTATATGAGAGTGACAGCGTTAGTGTATAACGTTCTCCAAGCTAGAAGGGACCTGTACTTCTGATCACTAGTGCCAAACGAATTTCATATATACGTTATATAATGACTCGCAATCATGATCTCGGTTTTGTTAGATTTATACGAAAAAAGGACAACATGCGCGTCGTTCGTGTCCTGAGGTTTTTTTTCATCGAGTCTGCGCACTGTTTTCTTAGGCCTTTTATCAATATGATCCGTAGTGGCAAAAGTGACTTAGGTTCATATCTAGATACCAGTGCTTTCTGGAGAATGGCCAGAAATTAGCCAGAATTAAAAAGAAATAAAAAATGATAATGTCTTCATAATAACGGAGGTGGAATGATGGAGTGAAAAAGATTTTGAGCGATCGGGGCCTGAACTCACAGGAGGGTGAAAGGCGTGCAAGGAATAGAGTGAATTGGAACGATGTGGTATACCGGGGTCGACGTGCTATCAGTGGAATGAACCAGGGCATATGAAGCGTCTGAGGTAAACCATGGAAAGTTTTGTGAGGCCTGAATGTGGAAAGGGAGCTGTGGTTTCAGTGCATTACACATGACAGCTAGAGACTGAGAGTGAACGAATGTGGCCTTTGTTGTCTTTTCCTAGCGATACCTCACGCGTGCGCCGGGGGAGGGGGGTGCCATTTTATGTGTGGCGGGGTGGCAACGGAAATGGATGAAGTCAACAAGTATGAGTATGTACATGTGTATATGTGTATATGTTTGTGTATGTCTATGTTGAAATGTATAGATCTGTATATGTGCGTGTGTTGGCGTGTATGTATATACATGTGTATGTAGGTGGTTTGGGCCATTCTTTCGTCTGTTTCCTTACGCTACCTCGCTTACGCGGGAGACAGCGACAAAGTATAATAAATAAATGAATAAATGTATATTATCAGAAACAAGTTCTTGTAAGGGACGAGGCATATGGATTATAGATTTGTGTATAACATGGTATAAATTTTTAACAAAATCTTTCGTTCAACACTTCAGTAATTCTGACAGCTTAAGCAATGTCCACTGTCGAAGTCGTTGCCACTGGAGCAGTTCGCAATCGGCAGATCCTCAGTGGTGGTCATTTCCTCAGTGTTGTGAGTGAAGTACTTTCAAGATCCTTAGTACGTAGGTTACAAACTTATGGTCACTCACATCAAAGTCATAATTACTTTTAAGGTTAATGAGATAACGTAATTCAGCAAACAATGTCTGTTTAATCTTAGCGAGTTGCTGTTTACATCGTCAGTGTCTTCAGTGAGTATGGCAGTGTGGGGAGAGGAATGTTCTACCCCACCGTGATTGGTAGATGGTAAAGGATGCCTCGCCGGGGGAGAAGGATGTTCTACCCCACCGAGATTGGTAGATGGTAGAGGATGCCTCGCTGGGGGTGAGGAGGCAGCAGAAGATGTGGAGACAAACTAAGGTTACACCTCGGCGCAACGTGCAGCCAGCCTGCCCACTGCCCTTGAACCCCCTGGGTGGATACATTTACTCAGATAACAGTAAATACTTTTCCTCTTTCCGCCTCCTCCCTCCCCTCATTCCTCTCTCTCTCTCTCTCTCTCTCTCTCTCTCTCTCTCTCTCTCTCTCGCGTGGTGGTGACGGAGTCTAGATATCGTCATGGCATCGTGGACAGGGTCGGTCTCCACACGCCCTTGTGGAAGTCGGTTGTGTTGGCACTACAGGGAATACACAGAGAGGAGACGCTCCGTCGTGGGTGCTGCCGTGTGATCCGACCCTCTCTGGGCTGTTCAGTCGACTGTCTTGGCTAACGCTTCTGTCTGTAGGATTCCACCTGTGTCTCTCGTTGAGCACAGTGATACAGTGTATGGGTTTCGACTCTCACTTGTGTGTTTGGACGTGGGATTTTTACATATGAGAAGAACCATTGAAAAATGTAATATGATAAGATAATCTTAAACGAAAGTAATCATACTAAGTCGTCCATCTCCCTTGCGCCTCGATGGCTTCAGACAACCGGTTTGGGATGGAGCGAACCAGGTTCATACAAATGGGTGGTCACCACCGCACGTCCTGCCACACACACACACACACACCTCACCCCAACCGCTTGACGGTTGCGTCGCTGCCCGACATCCCACTCCCAACACACCCTGGTTCACTGGTGTTCACCTGGGTTAAGATCACTCTCCATTAAAGGCCAGTCCCGGACCTGAAGTTTCGGGTTGTCCTTGGAGCCACTCCCTCACCACTCACTTCTGTCCTGGGCGAACCTGATGGTTTCAGGGGCAGGAACTGCAGAGGGAACGTCCTCTAATATCTTCGAAGTATTGCTTCTCGTTGGACTTTTCCCCACACTAGCTCTCCAGGGCCGTATGCCCACATCCTAACCCTTGCCGCTTAACCCTCCGCTCCTGGATGGCCTCTTGCCTGCGGCGTGTGTCTCGAGGTCTCCAACAACTGCCTCACTCCGGCCTCTACGGATGTGAAAGTCTTCTCATCTACGAAGATGACACTACGAAAACGCAGCGTCATATGGGAGGCGCTGGTGAGCAAATCCGAGGCGGGAGAATCTGGTCTTGTGGAGTCAGGTCGTCCTTGTGCTCCGGCAAGTAGCGGTGAATTCCACTCTCATGCAAGCGCCATCTGGTGGTGATGCGATAGCAACGCAGCGGTAATTTGTACGTTAATTTCACCACTGATATCAGTGGATTCTCGTTTGCATCGCCCACGATCTGTCTTAGGTGTCGTAATGCGGGGTTTGCCTCTCCGAGGACGTCTATCCAGGGAGCTTTCCGTCCGCTATCGCGAGATCCACCTGCGGATCATTGGCCGACTCCACCCTGTCTGGTTGGCGATGTCCCTCACAGACAATCACCAGCGCCCGTGTCTGCCACATCCCAGGATTCCTGCCTCGCTGTGATATCACATTGTGTGTCTGTGCGTCTCCCTGTGGGTATTTCTGCCATGTAAACGTATGATCCATAATCATGCAAATTTTGTAAGACAATAGTTACAGCACTGCAGTTATTGATGCATCAATAATATGATAATAATGCTAATTGATTTATTGATGATAGAATATAAAAAGAATCCGATGGTTGTTAATGAGATTTCGAATTTCTTCACTGAACCTCCCTGTGGTGGAGCGGAACTACCTTGTGACTGTGTGTTGTTCACATACCCCTCACAGCTCCAGCAGGCAGCACCACCACCACCAACATAACTCAGGCACACGGGTTGTTGACAGTGACACTGACCGACTGACTACCGACATTTTTTTGAAGTGGGAAAAGCGTCGCTTCCTAGGTTAGGTTAGGTTAGGTTGGTGAGGTCAGATGATCATCTAATCTAATCTAATCTAGAAAGCCATTTGATTTAGCCGGGAGAATAGGTTACCGAAAGGAGAGTCAAATATCTCGATGGTTAACCTTTCAGTCTTGCCTTATACAAATATGGCGCCGGGTGGAGGTGGCAGCGAGTTTCATCTTTTCTTACGGGTTGTAACAACGACTCACAGCAACGAATAATTCCTCTCCCTGCCGGTGTGACAGCAGATACAGACATTACAGACAACTTCTTCAGCCAACATCTCAGTATTAAGCATCGGAAACTCTTATAGAAAATGATGTATTGGATTACATGTAATGTTGATTATTGAGACAATTCTTCTTTCTTTTTCTATTGTTTTTTTTTCACCATGAATTACCGGTACTTTGGTTTACGACCATTATCACTCTGATTCGGGAGGAAGCTTCTAGAAGCTCGACGTCAGTTTTGGAGTTAAGGGGACCGCTTGTCACACCACAGTGTGCCCGTGAGTGAGGATAACTCGTTTTGTAGGTGTGTCGTCTTCCTTCGGTACACGAGTCAATAGATAATCATACTGAACATATTAGACAAATCTCATCCGTATTGTCAGGAATGTTCACGGGTGTGATGTAGAATTTCACCGCTGCTGGCGCTGTCTTGTCTCATTTGGGTTCGACACTGCTTCATTTCGGGGTAAGGAAACTGATTCGTGTTCGGAACTGTGCTGTCAGAGCAAAGTGACAACATATGGCAGTTCCTCCAGCGAGTGAAGTCACACGGCTTGGTATCTGCTTCGAAGCACTTGTTGACCGTCTCACTGGTTCAGACATGGAAGAGACTTCAGTTGTAAGCCAGCGTTCGGAACTTCACACCGTCGGGAACCAGTTTGACGCAGTGTTTGTTTAGGTACGTGTGTGTGTGCAGGTGTGGCTGAGTTTTCGTCATCTTTAATTTGTTTTTATGGAAATGGGCAGTACACATATCGTCCCGCCCCTCAGAGATATGAACAGGTCTAGCAGTACTGTAAACGCATTCGAACTCCTTGCGAACAGTGTATAGTAACCTAACGAATTGTCACTTTCAACTCATTTGTTGAAACTGGAAATTGCTAGAACGTGTCGAAGTGACACAGGTACGTAAGTGTTGAAGCGGTTCATATGCAAAATATTTGCTGAAATGAGTCTTACTTGTCAAGTTCGGGATTACGTAACTCTTGAAAGTGAAAACAGTGACTCGACCGTAAGAAAAGTGGTGGAAGGACGTATATTTAGTATAAGTGAAGTTACTCAGATAGAAATTGGTTAAGTGACCCGTGCAGTACTATGAAGTAAGCAATTCGTGAAACAAATAGTTAACTGACATGTGAAGTTTAAGTGGTAGAGTTACTTTTATGTGTAAAATAAGTGACATGAACCCTTGTAAGTAAACTGTGTGGTGAACTGAGCCTAATATATTTATGGTACCGAGCCTCATATGGAAGGTCCTGAGCCACATAGGTAAGACTAATGAGTGGTGGAGTTGCATGAAGTGAGGGAACCTCTCACGTCCGTCAGGTTGTGAACAGTTACATCAGCAGGCGGGAGCAATACTGGCCCCTCTGAGGTGCACATCATAGTGACGCAGCTCATCTCAAGCCAGGTAAGTTTTACAGCCTCTCTCGTGGGCTGGACGGTACGAGCCTTCACCTCGACGGTT
>JAUUDZ010447031.1:0-12823 GCA_032361705.1 Panulirus versicolor
CTTTTTTTTTCAAATCTATTCGCCATTTCCTGTGTTTGCGAGGCAGCGTTAAGAACAGTGGATCGAGCCTTAAGGGAATATCCTCACTTGGCCCCCTTCTCTCTTCCTTCTTTTGGGAAATTAAAAACGAGAGGGGAGGATTTCCAGCCCCCTCCCCTCTCCCTCCCCTTTTAGTCGCCTTCTACGACACACAGTTGAACTAAATCCAACATGATCAGGGAACTTTCATCTGTAGCTGACTTGATATGCACAGAAAATGTTGGGTTAAAACTGTCACTAATCAATTTTCCTCGTCCTCATCAAGGGAGTTCGTCCCCCAGCCCCAACCCTACCCTATCTCAAAATAAGCAAAAGATGGATAATTCTAGAAAGCCCAATAATACATAAAGCACATATGAAAATATATAATGTAGGCATAAAAGCATCTGACCCATAACTGTTGATACTACTTGTGAACTTGTTGGCAAACCAACGACAAAAAAAAGGTAACCTACAAATACAAGTAAAATTAGTACTGTACTCTACGATCAATACCACTAGTCAATAACCAATTAAACCAAATATAAATCAAATAAAACATCCACCATATAATGCCAATAATTTTTTTGTATCACCGACGTAACTTGGAAGTTATTCCAGCTCTGGTATGTGATACCTTGGAATCAACCACCAGTCATCCACTACAAATAAATCCTCATTTGAAATACGCTTCCTTACATGATGTCACAACATACTATCTTAATTACAGCGGCCTGATTACCAATTCATTATACCAACAGATAACCAGGACCCGAGGTTGGACAGCTTTGTAATCGGTCACCATATAGCCGTCCCGGACACTCTGGAAAGGAATCAACTGGCTTTACTGATTCCACTCACTGTGTAGTAGGACAGGAGGCCGGCACTATCATCTAACACGAACCACCGGTATTGCCAGCCTTTCATTACATTAGTCCATTTACTCAGGGGTCCCTCCATCACAGCCATCTTGCTAGATAGGATAACCCAGGCTAGTGGGAGGAAGTGTCAGTGAATAGATTCTAACTCTCTACTTAAGAGGTTCACATTAATAGAAGAAGATCGTATGAGAATCAGTAGAAAGATTGAATTTCTTATCTTTTCTTGTTTACATTGACGTTCAGCCTTTATACTAGTTGAAAAGGGCGGGAAGAAGCAGACGATGTCCTCAAGCCTAGCACACATAAATCACTTTAAACGTAAATATGATTCATAATGACACAAATTTTCTAGTCATCAACCACGTATCACTTTACAAGGATAAATTGATAATCTCGTATTATGCATAAAAGTATGATGTAATCAATAAATTCGAACACTAAACTTGGTCATGTCATCATTTTATAGTGTATATATACGGTAAGACCTAAATATAGATATGCTAAATATCTAGCATGACATGAAACGACTATGCCAGATAACGATTCCAGCGTTTTACATGAATATTCCGAAAAGGTACGTTTCTGTAGCCTACAGATATAGTCAAGAGTCAAATTTCATTACATTAGCCTAGGAATTTACCCAAGAAAAATATCGATGTGTCTCGTATGAGGTCTTACCACCTCATTTTTTTTATATAGTATTTTGGAGACTTTGGTTTGATGAGGTCAGGGGAGAACTGGGACGAATGGGAGGGGAGGTGGGGGATATTTGGTTTGGGGTGGGGGCTTAGGATTTGGGGAAAAGGGTCAGGAGGTTTGAGAGGTTGGGTTCAGGAATAGGGTACATTTATTTCTTTTTCACAAGCATTAGCTTAACAAGGAAAATTATTAGTCCTCAAAAGTTGGATTTTGTTCATTCCTTAATCAAAATGATTTCATGATACATGAATTCTCAGTTATGTGAAAACAATCTTTCTAAATTATCATTTCTTTTACTTTTGTTTAATTCCGTAAACTTGTATTTTTCATCTTTTTGTTTTAGAAATTTTCATTTAGGTTGCCAGTTTAAAGAATACTATGCTTTCTAGATTTATCAACTTCACTCCCAATATCCATGGGGCAGGTTGGGTAAATAGCTTTACATTAAGTAAATCTTACTTAAGCATAACTCACCTAGCATTACAGCTCCAGTTTTTCCCAACTATTTGAGGAGTATGGAGCCTCTGTGCCAGGAAAGGACTTCCCCTCTCTTTGGAATTAAACCATACAGGTCAAATAAGGATTTATTTGCATAAAGTATATCGCTTGACACTTGACACAGAAAAAAATAAAAGAAGCCAAGCCAACATACCTCAGCAAAAGTCCATAGCGAATTAAGTCACCTAAAGCTATTTCGGTTCTGACATCACCACCTTTACAATTTCAGGCGGGAAGTCTTGTAAACACCAATCTGAAACACACTGAATCAAGTACACGTTCAAACACCTGTAGGTTTTCGAACCTCTTCTGTTTCGAGCAACATTTTGGTAAATGAGAAATTTCATCAAATTCCTTTGAATATTTGTGATTATGAAGATACATTTCCATTGACTTAAGTCCGCAAAGAAATGATATAAGGGAAATGCGTTGCTTTATCAATTCATTTACAATTAAGTGGTAGTTGAATGAGAATGCAATTTTGACTTTATAGCTATCAAATTGTAAGAACAAATAAACAACCTGTACAAAAATAATTTGAGAAACTCTATCAACTTAGTAATGAAGCAAGACAAGCCCTCATGATGTTAAAGACAACCATCATTACAAAAATCATATATATGTAATTCCGATACCCTTAAAGCTTAAGCGATATTTCGATACTGCCTCTGGTATGTGTGTGTGTGTGTGGTTAACGGGTGTGTTATAGTATCTTGATATTGATAACATCTGATGACTACATTCTACATTTGCTGCTATCATATGGATACTAAGATATGAAATTTAGATTAAGTAACTTAATTAATAGTTATTGCGAGAGCCGACAGCATATACACAAGTAACTTGTTTCATTAATAAGTTGATAGAGTTGTTGATTTGTTCTTACGACTTGAATGAAATGGGTCAGTAAAAAAAAAAATTGGATTGGAGTCACCTTGGTCGTATAAAAATCGGCATATTGCTTTGTGGTATATTGTAAGATTAATATTTCCAGTTCTGATTTGATTTTCAAGTGATAAGGTTTCACACGTTCTAATGAAAATCGAAGCCAATAATGTATGGCCAATGCCAAAGTTAAATATATATTACTAATTACATCATCCAATGACATCTGATGATAAGATGTGTGCGATCATATACTAAATGATTGTATCAAATATTAAAAAGTCATTAGTTAGGAAAAGTTTTATAAACTTTTGGAAGGGAACCATTGTACTAGTCATCACGTTGTCTACATCCAGGAGAGCGATGGTGCTCCCTCTACAGTCGCTGCCCTGGGGAAGGTAAGTGTTCGTTAGGAATGATCTTTATTTTCTAATTTACGTGTCCACGAATACAGATGGTAGTGTATTTTATCTTGCCTTGTATGAATTACATATCAAGGCTTTAAGATGCTATAAAAAATGAAAGGTATTTTACCGTAAAAAGCTATTTTGAGCTAAATTATATGATCAATGCGAGGTTGGCCTGGCAGCTTCATGCGGCGAATGAATTTGTTGACAGACTGTGGTTCGCTGCAGTTTTCTTATCGCTTTGCTGATTCCATTGAATTATGGGCTTGAAACTTGATGGACTTGATTATGTAAAGAACAAATTAATTTTGAAATAACATTAGTATCCGTCAGAGCTTTCACATGTTATTTGATTGGCAGTACCGTCAGATATTGGTCCAATAAGTGTAAAGAATGCAATCTTTTTTTGTAGTGCTCCGCGGTATGTATATATATATATATACACAACGTTGTGTATGTTGTCCCGGAAGGTCAGTTTACTTTTCTGACTAGTTCCTCGAACAGGTCAGATGTTACTTTGCCGACTGGGCATCATTGGCTGCTTAGCACCTATACAAGCTGAAATAGATATGAAAATTGCTGATATTTGTTCTTGATATCGGTATCCATTCGTAGAGCACCATCAAGGTTGCCTCTGTTGTTATAACCTGCTGAAGTGGTATACTGTATGTCCGGACCAAGTAAGACGGGTCTTTTGAAACTGAAATTCAAGACTTGGGGTTTCAGTGATGTACTCCCCCTTGGAATACTGTAGGAAATCCAGTTGACCAAAGATATTTGTCTTTGAAGTTCATTGGTGTTTCAAACACCAATGATCTTCAATATATATCTTTTCATAAGGAGTGTATGAATGTGACATTCAACGAATTTTTATAGTTGTAGGGAGACTTGATCGGTGATGGGTTAACAGTACATCATCCCACCCCGTATTATTACTTATAGTTGAAATGCCAAATAGCTTTTTGTATGAAATTATACTGTATGTAATGTTGAGATGCAAGTGAATCTTGCTTGTTTGGAAGTCAAGATTTTGTGATATTATGTGATGAATTGTCTATGCACCACTCAGATGTTGAAGTTGAAAAATAGATATAACTGATATGAATATAACATCAACTCTGTGTTATGGAGATGTCCATATTCTATCTTTCTCATATTATTTGCAGGTCCCACCAGCGGCGAGATGGGTGCATACAAATACATGCAAGAAATATACAGAAAAAAGCAGAGCGATGTTATGCGCTTTCTATTACGTTTACGTGCCTGGCAGTACAGGCACTTGAGTAAGTTGCATCGTGCTCCCAGGCCCTCACGTCCTGAAAAGGCACGCAGACTTGGATACAAGTCTAAGCCAGGTCAGTTACCCATATGGTATTTTAAATGGTTTTACTTCACGCCAAATATATTTAGTTTAACTTTCTAATTGCCAATTATTTTATTTCATTAATTGATGAAATTCTCAATGTTTTATTCTTATGTCTGCATTTCTTGAAATTGGGAATTCTACATTAATTGGTAGTACAAGCTTGTAGCAAGACTTCTGAGAATTTGTATTTCATGATGGCTAATGTGTAATGATAATTATTGATTGTAGTTGAAAAAATTTTTTTTAGTGCACTAGCATGATTATACATCATAAAGGATATGGATCTGGAAGTAAAGTGCCTAATGTATTGCAGGAAAGAATGCACTGGAATTTTTCAATAATGGGGCTGTAACCTGGTACAGGTATATTTTGAGTCTGAAAATATATATAATCCATATGGTATGTAGTTAAAATCACTGCAGACAAGTGTGAGTGTTTGAAGACAATTTAGCAGAGTATTGCCACTAATGTCATTTCTGTGATTTTTGCCAACCTTATAATTACATTACATTAAGTTAACAAGCAGTTGTGAAGGCTTCATTTGTGTAATTGATTGAAAGCTGAAATTAGGGATTTTGAGTACGTTACTAAATATTTAGATGCAAGGTAGGACTGTAAACAGAAAAATATGAAAGGGGTGGATGTGTAGGAAATAATCACTTGGTCAGTTTGTAGCATGAGGAGGATTGTTAGTTGGGAATGGCAGGGCAAGAGAGAGGTGTGTAAATAATAGGAAGAGTATGGTTTTCGAGCTGAAGAGAGTTTGCTGAAATGTGGAGAGGACAAGTGAAGAAAGAACGAGTAAGAGGATTCTGTAGTTTTTTGTCAAATGATGATACCCATGCACCACTCAGAATGGTTTTTGTTGAAATGTATATCTGGTTTTCTGAAATATTTTATCGCTATTGGTGGTAGGAGCTTTATGAAATCGGTATTTCATTAATGTCACATTGCAGGCTTTGTGATCTACCGCATCCGAGTTCGTCGTGGTGGTCGCAAGCGACCAGTGCCCAAGGGTGCCACATATGGTAAACCCAAGAGCCATGGTGTAAACCAGTTAAAACCCACCCGTAACTTGCAGTCATTAGCTGAGGCAAGTACTGTGTTGCTTTATACATTATACCGAAATTTGAAGATTTAAGAAAATTAGTACCATTTATATCAATTTTGTCCTTTCACCTATGATGCTCAGTTAGGGTATATTTTGCCTGTGCCTTATTCATCACCAAAAAAAAAGATACTCTTGTATACCTCAAATTATATTTTGCCTCTGTGAATTGTTTTACAGGTTTGTAACCCTGTTTTGTAAAAAATCTAATGAATTCTAATTGTTTCCCATAGGAGCGAGCTGGCAGGAGACTCGGTAGCCTTCGTGTACTAAATAGCTATTGGGTTGCTCAGGACTCTACTTTCAAATACTTCGAGGTTATCATGGTTGACTATAGCCGCAATGCTATTCGGAAAAATGGATCACTCAATTGGATATGTAAACCCACACACAAGCATCGTGAGATGCGTGGCAAGACATCTGCAGGCCGCAAGCACCGTGGTCTGGGACGTGGTTTCCACTTCAATCAGACAAAGGGAGGGTCTCGTCGCTCTGCCTGGTTGAGGCGCAATACCTTGTCTTTGCGCAGGAAGCGTTAATTATCTTTACCAGCTCTTGTTTAGAGTTCAAATAAAAAAGTCAAAGATACGTGATATTTTACTCTAGGGGTCAATTAAATTTCTTCTTACAATTTTTTGGTTTTAGTTCCTACAAAGTGTAATCGGTGTGACTAGGCTTTGCTTGCAAGAGGTTAAACTGACAAGACTGTACTGGTATTTGTCTCTTCAAAGAACTGAACTTAATTCCTTGCTTAAGTGGTGCAGCTTTGGGCTTCAGGGGCCTTTCAAAACTTCCTGGGTAACAATGACTCAGGAATTGATTCTGGGGTAATTATAAAAATACTAAGAGAAATTTGAACAATTCTTTCTCGTGGAGGCATATTGTAACACGCCAGCCAAATATTCTCTGCCTGCCACCACCTGATGTGTCGGGGTGCTGATTGAGATATGATGGCATGCACAAGACAACTAGAGAAGCAACAATGTGATGGAAGATGTTAAGGTGCGTTGACGAGTTTACTTTGAAGAATATGTGAAAGATTTGGAGATGGCCTGTGTAAGGCTGACAGACAGGCCTTGTGGAGGGTGCTACAAATACAGTATATGGTGATAATGGAAAGTAAGTGGTGAGGATTTTTTGTCAGGAGGGCAAGACATATGGGAATCGAGTGGTTCCAGTTGGATTAAGTTCTGTAACAAGAATGTGTGGATTCACAATGTACAATATATTTATGGATGCAGTGGTGAGGCTATGCATAAGGGGTTGAGAGCAAGAGGCAGGTCTGGAATCCTGTTAGGAAGGCATGGGGAAATTGGTTGCTCTTTGTGGATGGTACGTTTGTGGTGGTGGTGGATTTTGTGAACTCGGTTTATTTTTTAGGGATCTTTAAAAGCTGAAAGTAAATGGGAACAAAAATGTGTACTATGACTAGTTTGAATTGGGAGTAAAAGCTCTAGGAGCCTGAGAGTGGACGGCAGTAATTGGAACTGCTGAGACTGAAGGCAGCCAAAGGATAAAGAGAGATTTAGGCCCTGGGTAAAAAGATTGTAAATTGGTAGAAGTTAGAGTCCTGACTTGTGTATGCTAAAGATTGTTTCAGACATCCAAAGTGGATGAGCAAAGACTGATCAAAATGTCAAAAGTTCGGGGAGGAGCTGAAAGGATTGTGTACTCAAAGCTTTAGAAGTATCTGAAAGGGAGACAAGTTGAAACAATTGAGTAATAGAAGCTTTGAACCATCAGCATACACTAATTCAAGAAAGAGTTACACCAGATTGACCTGGGAGGTAACATGCTGCTGGTATGTACAAATTAGTTTTCAGTACTGTGAATGGTAGGGTCTAGTTTCAGTATAATACCTGACAGTCTATGTGTGGAAACAGGTATACATGCTTTGCATTTATTTTACAAATACATGGAGAAAATACAATCCTCATATTCCCTGCATAAAAAGAGATGGACAGGATATGGAAATCATCCCTTGCCATTACTTCAATTTATAAATTAAGTGATTATACATGATCAAAGGGAGGAGTTCTTTTCCTTTACAAAGGTACAGGATAGGGTACTTCGTATGTGTATATGTATCAAGGGTTAAAAAGTATCTGCTGGGAGAGGATTCTAGGTTTTCTGAGTGAAATGAAGCTCGAGGGAAAGGGGGAAGAATGGTTTGTTAAATTCAAGGATTAATTTCGGTGAAATCAAAGGAAGGGTGGGATTTTGGTTGTGTGTAATTGTGGGAATGAGTGAAACTCCCAGATTGACCTTGCTAAAAACTGAAGTTGATCATCTGGTGTTTGTGCTGTAGTACCTGCTAGCTATAGTGTTTTGGGAAGGGTAGTGTGACGATCATTTTGACAACTGAGTACTTGTGAAGGGCAATTCAAATGTATAATGAGGAAAGTCAACATATATTTTGGGGGCGTGAGAAGTAAGGGAGTTGCTGAATCAAATGGAAAATGGAGAGAGGATTTTGAAGTACTGATGAATGTGGGAGATGCAGAGGCAGAATTTCTAACATGCATGAGAATGGAAGGAAGAGAATACAAATGCAAGGGCTTATTAGAAAAAGGGAGGTAAGAAGGGCAATAATGAGGCTAACGGTAGGAAAGGCACCTGCAGTGGATGGGATTACGGCTGAAATGCTGAAGTATGGAGGAGAAAGTACAACTGTGATGCATCTTATATGTAATTTAGCATGAAGACAAGGTTGTGCCTTAGGATTGGGTGAAAGTTATTACTTATCCTTTATTCAAAGGAAAATGTGCTAAGGATGAATGTAGCAATTACAGGACAATATGGCTGTTAAGTAAACCAGGAAAAATGTATGCAAGTTAACTCAAAGAGTGATGGAAGTGACTGAATGCAGAATAATTGAAGAGCAAGATGGTCTTAGAAAAGGTAAGGGATGTGGATCAGATTTTTGTAGTAAAGATGAATGTGGAAAAGTATTTAGTGAAAGGCAAGAAGTTGTAGACAGCTTTTATGTATTTGGAGAAAGCTTATGACCAAGTCGAATGGAATGTTTTAAGAACATACAGTGTGAAAGCCTTCTGTAGAGGAGCAAATGCATGTGTAAGAGTGGCAAGAGAGTTGGGTGAAAGTTTTTGGATAAATGTAGGTTAGGCAGGGCTGTGTGATGTCACCATGGCTTTTTAATAAATATATGGATGGATTAATGAAAGAGATGAAAGCAAACCTTAGGAAAAGGGGTGCAGACATGGAGTGTAGCAATGAGATATGATGGATATTGGCAAGGCTGTTTGTGGATGATACTATGTTTGCTGAGAGTGGAGTTGCAGAAAATTGCAAGGGTGTTTTATGTGTAAGTGTAGATGACTGAAGGTAAATGTGAGTAAATGTAATGATGTATGAAAGTATAAATTTTTTAAACTATATAGAGTAAAGGACAAGAGTGTACTAAATTGTGCTTTGGATTTGGGGAAGTGAGATAATTTAAATATTTAGGAACTGTCTTCAGAAAGTTTGGTGATATGGAAGGAGAGGAACACAACCTGTGACATGGGCAAATAGGGTGGAGTAGTACCGGAGAAAAATGGTGGAAGAATGCTAGGGAAGCACATAAGGACGGATAACCGGAGACTTGCCGTGGCTACCCCTTGATAGGACTTCTTGGAGGGAATGGGTACCAGAGATACAGATAAATATTGAGATTTTGGACTAAATTAAATTTTTGAAGAAACTTGGCCAAAATTTATTTTTACAGCCCAAAATCTTTTTTGTTTCAAAATTAGAGTTTACCATTATGAAAGGCTTATCATATTTATCCTTAAAAATTCTAAAATGTCCCCTAGAGCCAACACATAGCTATTGTTAATGTAATACATACTCCATGTAATTATCATAAAGCTTAATAATTTAATTGTACTACATGACGGTAGTAAGTAGTTCAATGACCAGGGAGGTACATTACCAGTACTACCTGCATGGGTATCAAGAGTTCATGATAACTGCATAGTGTGCCAGCTCTTCACTGGTTGTTAAGTTGCAATCCTCTGACTCGGGTAGCTGTCTTTTCTTTCTGCCTCACTTACACATGGACTGCTGGCATTCTTTCCACAAACAATATATCTCTCCCTCTCGCACACAACACTTGACAACACAGCTCATTCTTTGTAGCTACAAAAAATAGAATTTTCCTGTGGTGAGTGCTATGTGCTAGCCCTGCCTTTTGCCAAAATGGTAAGAATAGAAAGAAATAGTAGGTCGGAACATTAGGTAGTAGTAGTCAGAAGTGTCTGCAAACACTGCACTAGACTGGCTTTTTAAGGGTGAGGCACTAAAGGCTAAGGAGCAGCACAAGAGTCCACTAGTTATAGACTCTATTGCCATGACCACCCCATTGAGGGGGTTCCTGAAGGGAACTGGTGTCAGACACGAGGTACCCAGTGTCAGCAAAATTGGTCAGCAGCATGGAATTGTTATCCAAGATTGTTATTAATAACAAAAAAGTATCCATGGGTGATCAGGCATTTTTGGATACATTGCAGTTCTTCAAAGTTTTGATAGCAGCGTGTCAAGAGTTGAGGTTGAGTAAGCTTTTGTTTCAGGAGATCCGGAGAGACTTTGTGCATTTGCTTTTCCATTATCTAACTTTGGTGGTGCTATTAGTTTTTGGTACATTTTTGAGTGTGTTCTTTGGGAGAATGGATGTTTTAAGATTTGGTCAAAAAAGGTTTTCAAGTGAGACCAGGTTAGTGTGGATCTTAACATGCACAACATTGGTTGATGTGGGATTTACTTTAGCCTTTATTCAGCTCATTACAAACTAACATGACCATGCTCAATTCATTTGCCTTCACATTCATATTTCTTGCAATACCTATATCATCTACAGCTCACACCTAACTATCCCTGATCCAGTTGGTCAAGGTTTAACCTTTGTCAGGCGATAAACAGTAGAATGCATTTCATAAGTCTGTAAATGGGAAATCAATAATCACTAAGAATAAATACGTATGTATATTTACAGATAAGGAAACTTTCAATAAACAGAACCCTTACTAATTACCATTACATACCAATACAATTAATTATCAATTATATTGGGTAATCGCATTAATTGCGCATCTGTACCAAAGTACAGAACACAAAACTACAAACAATTCATCAACCTTATTTAAATGATTATCTCAACACCCCCAAGTTCTTCATCCTCTGGCAGCTCAAACTTTTCAGGATCAACAACACTGGGGTCAATCAGTGGCAAACCTTCTGCCTCCCGTTGACGAAGTTGAAGGTATGCTTCACGTTGTGCCCAATCTATCATTCTGCAGAGGAAATTTAGTGCTTAAGTTTTAACAATATATGGCAGAAATTGGCTTGATAACATTTAAATGAACCTTCTCCAAACCTTTCAAATTAGCAATGGTTACCTAAAGTTTGCATATCAGAGCTCCCTAGACTTTTTTTTATTTAGTATGGCTTCTTACTGAATAGTTCTTTATCTTTGGAAGGTGCAAAATTGTATTCTACTAACATCTACATCCCAACTTGATCATTAGCACACACATCAATCTCATTTGCATCCTTCTTGTGTTCTGAGAGGTCTGATGTTTCAAAAAACTAGTTTGGATAGGTACTTAGAAATAATACTTATAAACAAGAGATAATCAAAAGAATATCCAAACTTAAACCATTTGTTGTACCTGAAGTCTGGCATGTATGCCCAGATGAAGCCTCCAGTTACTATGCACAATGTTACACTTGCAAAAAATGTCATGTGCATCGTTGTATTGTCCTTAACTTCTGATTCATAACTGAAGCCCCAACTTATCCAGTTCTGCAATAAATAAAAATACATAAAGTTCTGAAAAATACACACTCACACAAAAAAGAAAATACACAAGTTACAGGAACAACCCTAAACATGAAAATACCTTGAATGTTCAGGCCCTGATCACTCAAAGTCTTTTTCATTCCATCCTTCCACCTCCAATTTGGTCTCCCGCATCTCCTCGTTCGCTCCACCTCTGACACATATATCCTCTTTGTCAATCTTTCCTCACTCATTCTCTCCATATGACCAAACCATTTCAATACACCTTCTGCTCTCTCAACCACTCTCTTTTATTCATTTATCTTACCCTTTCATTACTTATTCGATGAAACCACCTCACGCCACATATTATCTTCAAACATCTCATTTCCAACACATCCACCCTCCTCCGCACAACACTATCTATCGCCCATGCCTCGCAACCATATAACATTGTTGGAACCACTATACCTTCAAACATACCCATTTTTGCTCTCCGAGATAACCTTCTCGCCTTCCACACATTCTTTAACACTCCCAGAACCTTCGTACCCTCCCCCACCCTGTGACTCACTTCCGCTTCCATGGTTCTATCCGCTGTTAGACTGAGCTCAGATTTCAAAGATTTACAGCAACATAACGAACAGGTCCATAAATCAAGGGACAAATTTGGCCATCAGATGTTATCGCTTCACCCAGCCACAGCTGCTCTGTAATCACACCTACCGCGTTCCTGTTCTTATTCAAC
The DNA here is from genome assembly GCA_032361705.1 of Panulirus versicolor. Lineage (NCBI taxonomy): Eukaryota > Metazoa > Arthropoda > Malacostraca > Decapoda > Palinuridae > Panulirus > Panulirus versicolor. The sequence continues at coordinate 12,390 of JAUUDZ010447031.1, forward strand.
GGATCTACGATATCATATATCAGAACAGGATCAATTATGGGCTCGCCGCTGTACAAATTAAAAGCTATGCATTTCTCTGAGATCGAAGTCTTGAAGAAACACCTTGATTTATCATCCTGTAAGATTGGTTTATTCTCCTAAAGCTGACATTACAAACAGCGTAATGATTTTTTTTCTTGTTCTTGATCGCCGTTTCACGCGTTAGCAAGGCAGCGCCAAGTAGAGTCACTCAAAAAAGTTCGTGGGGGTGTCCGGACGTGTGGGTGTGGGCTGTCATTTCCTTATACAGACGCGCAAACCAGAAAGGGGTGAGGACTGGCCTGGCCCACACACACACACACACACACACACACACACACACACACACACACACACGGACCCCCGTGAACTGTTGTGAATGACGAACTTTTATGAGTTACTGTACGTTCCAAGAA
>JAUUDZ010447042.1:0-12822 GCA_032361705.1 Panulirus versicolor
AAGGGCTAGTACTTGTGGAGAGAATGAGTGAAGTTCTGAAGCCATTATGGCCCGTCTTACTCATATTTCACAAATGGCTGCCTGCAGCTTAGGTAGCGATGAAGTATCCCTGTTACATAATGTCATTTTTGTAAGCGCTTACAAGTTTACCATTGGATTCAGATCTGGAGACCAGAGCAGCCTAGGATTTTTTCTTTTAATTCTTTACACACAAATATGGATTTGTATGTGCTTGTTGTTTATTAACATTCAAAGTATGTGGAGAGTTTTTTCTGGCCTTCCCAAGGCGTTTCATATGGAGTAGTGGTGCCGCTGCAGTCAATAAATTTCTTTGCCCATCATATTAATATTGACATTGGAAGTTTCCTTGGATGACTTATTTCCCTTGTAAAGTGCAACTTTGGAAGCATATAAAAGCATCCTGTCCTTAAACATACCATCTGTCGTTGTTATACATAACACTTGAAACGCTTAACTCGCATAGCTCATTCTTGGTAATGAGATTTTTTTTGGGGTGAGCACTATGTGTTAGCCCAGTCTTTTGGTAAGATGGTAGAAGCAGTAGGTAGGAGCATTTAGGCAGGAGCACTAGATAGAAACATTAGGTAAAAGTATTAGGTCAGAAGTTTAGGGAGGAGCATTAGGTACAAGTAATCAGTAGGAATATTAGTTTGAAGCCTCTGCAAACACTGCACAAAAGTTACACTCTGCCAATGGCCTGTTAAGGGTGAGGCACTAAAGGCTAAGAAGTGGCATTGGAGTTCACTAGTTATGGAGACTCTATTCCTGTAGGCACTCCCTTGAAGTTGTTTTGTCACTTGTTAGGTGAGTATTTCCAACTATAGTGGGTGGTAGAAGTATAAAAAGGTAAAAAAATAATTCAGGGCATATGTAGAGAGCACAGCAAGGCATTCCCACCTCCTACAACAGTTAAAATTGTTACTGAGACATGCTCATGTGTCTGCAAACACGTCCTACAGTTGCAATTACTCACTAGAGATTGCCAGTTTTATGGGTGGACAACACTATTTTAGATGGGGTAAAGTGATTTGCATCAGTATAGTTGCTATGGGCCTGCTTGTATGGGGTAAAGTGATTTTTATCAATATACTTGCTATGGGCTTGCTAGTATGGGGTACAGTGATTTGCATCTGTATAATTGCCATGGGCCTGCTCGTATGGGGTAAAGTGATTTACATCAATATATTTGCCATGGGCCTGCTTGTACCTTCTTTGGTGGGCACTAAATAAATAGCTAGTTCCTTACTGCTTCATGCCCCAAGAGTCCTTTCTGTCTTCAAGAGGTTCCTGTAAAAGTCAGAAATCTGACCATATCAACTGTTCTGGACCATATGTCATGAAGCGTTGTGATGTGTGTCAATTTATGTCCAGAGTGCAGGACAGTTGAGAATTGAGTGCTCAATGTCTTCTTCATGGTATTTGCATTGTGGGTATGAAGTATCTTGGGATATGTTGAAATGGTTTCAGTAGTGTTACAGTGATGGCTGATGTGTAAAGCATAAGCTTGAGAGTATTATTTGAGTTTGTCTAGGAAATGTGCTTTCTGATAGGTGAATGTCTTGTGGTTTGGAGTCAAAGGCCTAGTTGGAAGAATTGTTTACTGCTTGTTGGTATATTTGTTTTTTTTTCAGTGTTATTTGTGTCAGAGATAGGGATCTTTAAATACAGGTTACTGAGGTTTAAGCCAAGATTAAGACTATTATTTCTACTCAGAGGTTGGTGTTCAGTTATAGGGTGGTTTGGGTTGGAGGGTTCATGCTGTGATATAGAATTGAGTGACAAGCATGATTAGATGGGACTATGTTTGGAGGATCTTTGTTTCATTGTGAAGGTGTTGAGTGTGTGTGTGTTAGATAGGCAGCCAGTAATAATTGTGAGTGCACTATTTTTGTGGTTTGCAGCTTTGATATATTTGCTTATGAGAGATGACCTTGATTAAGGCTTCATTTGCTTGTGCTGCCCCTGCTAACATTTTACATTTAAAAAAGAAAATAGTACAATACTTTCAGTCTGTCTTTTGCATCATCTAACATTTTTTGCTCTTTTGCAGCGAGGGTGTTCCATCCTCTTGCCTCATTTGAAGTGTTACATTTTTGTCTTCTGACAATATTCTTTAGTTTTCTTTATTTCTTCTCCAGGTCTATCACATTTGATGAATCCTACACTGAATTCCACTTGTTTTTAAGTTTCTGTGCCTTCCTAAGTACCTCTTTTCTAGATGACTCCAAAAAGGAACTATGATTTGATATCTTATGTGTTGATTGTAACTGATTCTTTATCTTTCCTTTATCACAGAAATTGGATATGGCAATTCCATAGCTTCCAGTATTATTTTAGTGATAATTTCTTCATTCTTTCCCCTTTTATCCAATCCAAAATTTGATGAAAGTTTTGCATCTGTCAGCCTCTTAGTTTATTGGTCTCTGACTTTGGCACTCATTTTTAGGCAAGTCCAATAGTTTTGACTCATCAGCCTTTTGAATTTCTGCCTTTCTATATAATCTCCCATTTTGCTAACTTTTACTGATGCTTTATGATCTACACTTTTCCGTAGATTTCATTTATTGTACCATAGATTTTCCTGATTGCTCTTTTTCTGACAATGTATAGTATTTTGTCTTCAGCTCTTCTTAATCTCCTGGGCTCCTCTGTCACATTGTATGCAGGTTTTTGTCCTACTGCATCAGTCATTATCATCAGCCTCAGAAACTGATCTTTAACCCTTTCCCAGCCAGTATTTTCATGTTTTCATAGCTTGAGTTATGGGAAATTTCATGTGTAACAGTTTCCTTGGGTTATGTCCACTCTGATCTGTACCTGGAGTGAATCTTTGCTGATGCTCCTCTAATGTGCTCCTAAATCCTGAGTTCCTCTCCCATCTCATGACACCCTTCATTATCCTTGAATTGACCTGCTAGTTCAACTAGGAGCACTGTTTTGATTATCGTGTGAAGGGCTCAGACTCAGCCATACTTTTAGCAGCTGAACAAAATGCATACCAATCAAAACAGTTATTTGATCAGGCTTACAATACCTGTAGATGTAAATTGTTTTGCTGATAATTTTTGTGTGCCTGCTCAATATTAATTCTAGAATATTGCTTATTTTTCTTAGTTTCCATATCTTTATAGAGGGCAGTTTTTCTTAATGTGCACCATATGAAGTTAGCCAATGTAGAAAGTTGGAATGTGGGATTTATAATAAATTTGAATGTGATTTTGATTAACGTTAACTTTTCATTTTGTTTTTTGTTCCCAGGTTTATACTTTTATTGTCCAAAGATTATATAGAAATTTCAAGATCTTTATTCTTCATTAATGTTTCAGCATCAAGAATATGTCAAAATAATTGGAATCAAATATGAAATTAAGCCTCCACGCTTGTGCTGTCTCAAGCTGGGGATCTTGGAAGTAGGCAAAGGGAAGCTCACATCAGACTCCTTCACTATCAAATACCATGATATGCCAGATGTCCTTGACTTCTTAATTCTCAAGGCTACTTATGATGCTGCAGTTAAGAGACAATGGAGGCCTGGTGAGTCACATGGGGAAATGTATTTTGCAGTTTGACTTTCTCATAGATTTACCTGACATATTGTAGGGTAGTTTAGACAGAATAACCCTTGTCAGTTTGGTTCTCTTCCACGAAGTCCCGTAACTTTTCAAGGCATAATTTTATACAAGGTAAGTGACTTCTCTAGATGTAAGTATCTGCTCAAAGTTTCTTACCTCTGTTTCAAGACGATCCACTGGGCTTGGGTGGTTGCCGAGTTGGGAGTGTGTGAATTTCTCCCCACAGTCAGTAAAATTCTAGCCTTGCCAATGATAGCACATTCTCATGGCTTTTCTAGGAAGGAAATTGGGTGGCCACAGCTAGATTCAGAGGACCAGGCAGATGATCCTTAATTACATAACAATAATGGCATGTCTTTGGATCATGTGTGGAGTAATATTATGAACACTGACTTGTCCAGTGTTGAAAGCTGATCAAGATGAGGCAGGTGTTTTCAACACAAGTGGAGGCATTATTGCCTGACCTTAACAACGCTACATCTGACTGGGGCACCTGTAAATTTTACAAAATGTTTTGGTTTAGATAAGATGAACAATGGAATGTATGTAGTTTGTGTACCACAGTGGCCCATCTGCATAGTTGGTGTACCACTGTGGTCCATCCGCATAGTTGGTGTACCACAGTGGCCCTTCCATATAGTTGGTGTACCACAGTGGTCCATCTGCATAGTTGGTGTACCACAGTGGTCCATCTGCATAATTGATGTATCACAGTGACCCAACCATTTTAGTTGGTGTACCACAGTGGTCCATCCATGCAGTGTGTGCATACACACTCCCACAGGAGTTGCAGCCACATGGTGTCACTTGACACTGAGGCTGTATTCCTGCACTTTTTAGTTCATTGTGCTGACAAAACTACAAAACTTCTACAAATTGTGAGAGTGAAAGTAGTGGACAAGATGTGCTGTACTTAAGCGATTTTCTTTATTGTTATATGAATGCATTTGAATAAAAAATTTTATATACAACCTGAAAAACAGTTTCCCAGTGTTGGAAGAACACTTAACTGAGGTGTTAAGGGGTCACCAGGTCTGTATATTAATCCCTTTGATCCCTTTTTCTTACACTTGACAGTATTTAAAGGATCCAATCACTCCATTTTTTCCCATATAGGAGCTGCATCCAAACACAGCATTCCCAAACTACTCCAGTCTGATTTTACATCCCCAAGCAGTAAAGTATCAGATGAGTCAGCCATTTGCTGTCTTGAGAAACAAAGTAGTTGATAGATTATCACACACCCACCCAGCCTCCCTTCTAGCAACTGAACATGAGCTAAAGCAAGTCTGCTTTCAGAACTCATCATTTCCACATTCCAAACTGACAAGATTTGCATTTGTTCATTCTTAATGAGATTAAAGTGAGAGTCAGGATAGCAAGGATAACAAATCTACCTCAAGGATTTGGATATCTGTACCCTTTTTACTAGCCTGTGGGGTTGGGGCTGGGAACCCCAGCTCTGTGAATAATCCTCACTTGAGATGCACATGACTTTGAAGAAAAGAGGCTTGCTTGCATGGGTGCTTTTGGCAAGAGATGCAGACTTTTATGAATGAGTAGACTGAGACAGTGAATATAAGAGGTTTTAGATTGTAGATTTTTTAGAAATAGAAAATGCCTTTTTTTTTTATTGAATTGGAGGAGCCAGTCACAGAAAAAAGTCCACATCAAGGCGTGGCTGTAATCAAAATATTAAAAGGTTAGTGAAAGGGAAAAAGAAGACACTAGGGAAAGTATTTACAAATTTTGGAGGGAGTAACAAACCCATCTTTTAAAATGTATTAGTTCATAGTTATTGGGAAAGATGTGAAAGGGTAGTGGGTTCCAAAGCTTCGAGGTGTATGGAAAGAAACAGTTGCCAGTGGTCACTTACTAATCATGTGAAGCAGTAGCTTGCTAAGTGTTGCATGGTCTAGCAAGTGGTTGGGGCACACAAGTAGACAAGTGAGCACAGGTACAAGTCCAGAGACACTCTTTCAGCACATGTGGATGAATGCCATCAGGACCTTAAGCTTTGTTTGTGTCCAGAGACAGTGGTACCCTTCAAACATTTCAAATAGAGATTATAGGCAGGGGCACAGGATTTGTAAGAGGAGCTTCAAGGGGGTGAAGAAATGGTAGAATTACCCAAGGTGGAGTGAGAGGAGAAACAAGAACCAAAGAGAGTTGCTTTGTCTGTGGGAGAGACACTACCATCAGAACGGAAAAGTGAAGGAAAGGTAAAGCAACAGAAGTTGCAAGTGATACCCTTGGCTAAAGACCAGAAAGACCTATCAGTGGATGACAAGAAGTTATTACACTTCCTTTGAATAAAGGAACGCTTTGCCTCATGGATAACATCTTTGCAGTGATTATGGGTAATGACAAATGTTGAATAGGAGTCAGAGGAGGGAGAATTTTTCTAAGCCCAATATGCTTAATCCCTTGCCTGGATGGCCTCAGAACAGGAACGGTTGAATGATGGATTGGAAGAAGAGGTTGTCTTGCAGGAAGAGGTGATAGATCACCACATAAGAGACAATGATTTACTCAGGGAAAGTCAGGAAAGAAGCTTTGTAAGTTTCCATTCAGCTTTGTTGAGGTGCCAGTATTTACATATGGAGGGGGCTTCTGGAGTGGTAGGGGCTGTTGAAGTAGATACATTTATGAGAGTATGTTCAGGTGAACCAATAGGGGCAGGATTGTGAAGCTACTGCATGAAGGATTAGAAATGAAAACACATCAAGAATGTTAGGAGAGAGGTCACAGTGGTCAGGAATATGGATGGAGTGGATGATGATTTGCTCTAGATCATTGAGAATGGGGAACTTGAGGGCTTCAATCCTGCCACCATCCATATAGGAGGAATTCAACAATTCCCTGTGGTGAACATTGAAATCCCCTAGGTAAAGGATATCTGCTTATAGATGAGAGGATGTCACAACCTTATGGTAGGAGTTCAGATAGTTGAAGAAAAATATGAATTTTGTAGAATTAGGAGAGCAATCGGCAAGACAAAGGAACAGTGTGGTAGTTTGAGCCAGATAACAACAATATGTGGGGACTTAAGGTCCTTGGGCAGGCATCCCTCTCATTGGCAGTAGAGTCAGATTTGAATCCGGAGATTCTTAGCGCTTCATGATGCTGGGGACCAGGGGCTGTAGATTTGTTGCACTCTGTCATGATTACATGTAAAAACATTTGTGCTTACATATGGTGAAGAATGTAAATGAGGTTTGAGTAGTTGTATGGTGCATGTGAGAAGATGGCAAGACAAACCCAGTAGCCCCATTTTGATGTGACAGAAGGTAAGACCAAAAATCCCAATATGGAGGGTGAAAGATGGTTCCAGGCACCACTTTAACACTCCTGAGTTGGGATGGCAGTATCTCCTTGAATGGCTGCTAACAACAGCCTACTACCTATGTAAGACAAGTCATAGAGGAATTGTGTTCTTTCAATGTGAAGGAGTGAAAGGTGAGATCACACCCACAAGGTGATGATAGAGTTTTGCAAGAAATATGCTTTGAAAAGATGTTTGATTGTAAATGTGTCAGTGCAAGGTTGATGCTTGTAAAGGTTAAATATGAAGTTAAGAATGTCTACAGTTGTTTTATATGGACCATATAATGATATAGGTGAGGAATGTATGGATGCCTTCTGGAGAGAACATGAGAAAACAGTAAAGGATGTAGAAGCAGGGGAGAAAATATATAGAGAGGTAAACTGAATGGATTAGTTAGGACAGAGTTGAGGAGGATTGATAGTTGGTAGGGTCCCAGGTGCAAATGAAAGTGATGAAAAAAATACACTCATACTCCACTGCCTAGTGTTTCATCAGTCAGTGTTTCACTGTTATGTTTTCCAGTAAAAAATTGATAATTACAAGGAAAAAAGGAAATTTTCAGAAACCATGAGTTGCAGTGGTGGGTTATCTTCACATTGTTGGCAAGTAGTGATATCCACTAAGGCATGTACTGTATTTTGTAAAAAGCCTCAAAAGCTGTATGTGACAGTAGCAAGCAGTTACTTTGGTGCGCAGTTGTTCACTACCAAGTAGTAGCTTCCACCAAGACAGGTGTGTTTGTAGGTTAGAGAGGAGCAGAAGAGCATCAGCTTGGAGATAAAGTTAGATATTTTGAGGTATGGATAGAAAATAGTGTGAGAATGTAGCAAGAAGTGGTACATTGCTCGTCTATTGCATGTGTGGTCATACATCTGGGGCATTTGTCATATGCATGCATGGCCATTCCATTACCAGGTGTCTGGCATATGGGAAGCATAACAATGTAAAGATGGCAGTGGAATGCACCATGTGTGAAATGTCTGTGTTTTGCTAATTTTGAGTGTCAACAATGCTTCATGAATTTTGCTTTATCTATATTGTTCAAAAAGCACCTAAATTTTACTCCATAATCATACCACACATTAGAGGAAATGTGATGCAGGTGAATCAGGTGGTTGTAAGGATCAGCCATAGACAGAAGCCATTGTTTTTGCTGCAATGATGAGAAATCTCAGGAAGAGCCAGAGAAAATTGTCTTTGGAGATGGTTATGCCATACATGATGTGCCACTGCATCATCTGTCAGTACTTGAAAATGTACCCTCATTGTTTGCAGCATCTTCAAGCATGAGGCAGATGTGATTTCCAAGTGGTGATTTCCAAGTGGTACTGATGTTTGCAAGTTTCATGAGCAAGCAAATGGGGTCGGACAGGAATCATTTTTAAAGAAGTGAATCATCATGGATGAGGCAATGTTCCACATCATTGGCATAGTGAATATCCATGATGTTATTGTTTGGGGCACTTAAAACTGCATGTTACCCAAACTATGAGGGGCAATTCTCAGGACTAACACTTGGTGTGGAGTGAGTTATGACAAGGTGTACGTATGAACTCTTTTTCTTTGCTGAAGAGACGGTGTGTTAAGAACCATACCTTAACATGTTGCTTCAGTTCCTTGTGCCACAACTTCAACAGGGAAACCCAAACATGGTTGTTTTCCAGCAAGATGGCACACCTTCACTCTGGTCGGTAAAAGTCTGTGCTTTCCTGCCCAACATGTTCAGTGATAACTGGTCTGATCGCAGTAGGCCTATCGTTTAAATTCACTGGATTTTATGCTGCTTGATTTTATATGGGTTGTGTGAAGAACATTGTGCATGTTTAGTGACCCAAGGATATGAAGAACAGAATCGTCTCACTCTTTCTTCACACAAAACATGTAGGAGATGCTGAACAACAACATATGGGAAGAATTAGCATCTTTATGAACTATTTCATATCTGAAATGGGAGCCACATTGAATCTTGATTATGTTGGTCACAGTCTCATATCTTTTTTTGGCAGTGTGTGCCAAATATTGAACTACAGTAAACCCTTGAAGTAACTTACCCCTGTATAACAGATTTTGGATTTAATGGACCAGACAAATAATAATACAGTACATTAATCAATAATGATTTATTACCTCCTTCTAAAACAGCTTTATATTATCCCTAAAGTTTAGTGATAGTCTCTCACCCCAACTCTCATTTGTCCTCTTTTTGATACCCTGCACCTTCCTCTTGATCTCCTGCAGCTCACTTTTATACATCTCCAAATCATTTGCACTCCTTCCTTGTAAGTACTTTTTATACATCTCCAAGTCATTTGCACTCCTTCCTTATAAGCACTGCTCTCTCTTTTTCACTTTAATTTTTTTCTTCTTTAACTACACTTCAAGTTAGCTATGTTTGATTTAATGGACTTTTGGCATTAATGGGCTCTCCTTCCCCCTGTTAGTCCATTAAATCAAGGGTTTACTGTATACAATATGATTGATTCCATTTCACAGCATTTTTCATTTATCCATATTCAATGGATCACTCCTTAGTATTAATATCATTACAGCTCTTGGCTTGCTTGCTACATCTTTGAGAACAAATTAATGGGCATGAAGATAAAGTGAGTCAGTATATATTGCATTTAACATGACACCTCAAGTTTAACAAACATCAATTGTAATAAAGTTTTAGAGAACATGGAGTGAATGTTGAGTATCTGGATCATAATAAAGTTTTAGAGAACATGGAGTGAATGTTGAGTATCTGGATCAGAGTTCATAATAAGTGAAACTTATTGTATATTCGCTTAATATCTAGTGCTTTGTTATTTATTTAAGTACACCAAGTAATTACCTTTATATAATTACCTATTAGTACTGTTTGAAGAGGGAGTTTTACTCTCACTGAGCTCCATCTGTTTGAACATTCTCAATTATTGTACAACTTGGATTCATGTATGCTGCTTGCATGAACCATATCCTCTGTCATTTTATTCCATTCATTAATCACTCTTATGCTGTAAAAGCACCTCTTTTCATCTTTTTTTAAGTTCCTTGCCTGATTCTGCATTGTGTGCTCTGGTTGCTCTATCCCTATATCTTAAGAAGTATTTCTCAGTTTTTGTGACTGGTTATTTTAAAAACTTAAGGGTTGTGATTAGGACACCCTTCATTTTTCTTTTTTCCAAGCTGGACAGATTTAAAGCCTTTAGCCTAGGAATATCAAACGTATAACAACACAGGCTGAATGCAGCCTAGCACCATTATGTGTCCGACCTGTAGAATACTGGTCACTCCGGTAGCATCATGCTTCTCCCTATTGCATACAAGTTCCTGGCAATATTTCTGTTTCCCTGGAAATTTTGATATATCAAGGAAATTTCAAAAGGAGTTAGAAAGATTAAAGAAATCAGAAAAGTGAAAAGTAACTTCGGAAAATATGTGCGATGAATTCACCAGTCCCATCTCGCTACCCATTCAGCTTACTTGGTACTTTCTTGAGCCTAGAACTGTTTTTAAAATCCCCCTCTATACATCCAACTTCATGTAATATTGATGTATAACAACTTTAATTTTTATGGATTTCTCTGGGTTAGTTAGATAAAAGAAGAATTTTCTTAAATGATTAAAGTCTTAAGTCTTTTGAACTAAACAGCACCAGGGTTTTTTACTCCTCATGTGTATGGACAGTATACCTATTCTATAGTAATATTATGTAATGGAATGATATCAGAAAATTCTGAGTTTGTGACTGCATGGCAAGTGACCAATCAGTATGTTTTTCACACTAGAATGATTGGCAGATGCATCAAGGACCCGATTACAACACTTCAGTCACCTATTATCTGTTGATTGAGTTGTAATATATCCTTTCTCATATGCACTGGAAGTAATGTAAAATTTTTGGATTGTAGAAAGGGCTAATAACTAGGTTATCAAAGAAGAGAAAAATAGGTAAAGAATGTCAAAAAAAGAAAATCAAGAAAAGTGGAGAAATTTATATTTATATGGTGGATTAGATGGAATGCCAACTTGTTTCATTTGTAAGTAATGGATAGCTCTTGTTAAAGAGTACAGTGTTTAGAGACTTTCATTTGTAAATAACAATACCTGTTGTCAAAGTGTATAGTGTTTGGAGACACTATGATACAAATCATGCACTGAAATATGATGAGTATTAATGGGAAGTATTTAAGGACAAAGTTGCTGAATTAGAGCAGTTGTTAAAAAAGTAGCTGTCATTATTAAAGAATGTTCATCAAGTAAGTGATGCTGCAGTTTATGCAAGCTACGTGATTGCCTAGGAAATAGCTGTGTCATCAAAACCCTTTTCATAGCGGAATCTTTTAGAGAATTGTACATTAATGACTGTGCAAGTAAACTGTCCAAATAAATGTCAAGACTAACAGTCTTAAGTATCTTAGCAATCAACTTAAGGACAAGGTTGAGGCTTTTGTCACATATCTTGTTGCAGTTGATGAAAGTACAAATGTAACTGATGTGGCACAACTTTTAGTTTTTGCTCATGATGATGATGAAAATATGCAGATAAAAATGTCTGTGGATTTGGTTCCGGTGAAAGACACAACAGATAACAGTAATTTGAACAGGTTGGTGAGAGCTTTGGATCGATTAGATAAAGACTGGGAACAAGCTCTGAGTCTGGCTACAGATGGAGCCACATAAATGGTGGGTAGAAAAGTTAGAGGTGCCTTAAAGTTAAAGAAACATTGTCCATTTAGAGCTTTGGATAAATCAGATGTAGACAGGGCACAAGTTGTGAGTATTGCTATAGATGGAGTCCCAAAACTGGTGAGTAGGAAATATGGAATAGCCTCAAAGTTCAAGGAAAATTACCTGTTGTAAATTCAAATGATCTGTTGTATAATTTCTTTTGTATTTTGTGACAAAAAGTATATATATGGTTAATGTTATGGCTGTGGTTATAGGTATTGGACTCTGCCTACTTGTGTTTACACCAAAAGTGAAAAGTTACCTTTGGCAAGGATGTATCATTGGGAGTATGGGGAGAAAGAATTCTGTCTCTGTGTAACCTGTGTGTCGTAGAAGTCAGCTGAAGGGGGGTGAGAATGGGAGCTGGAATCCCTCCCCTTCTTGTATTTCAATTTCTAGAAGTGAAAAGTTTTGGGAAAATAAGAAATTGTATTGGAAGGAAGTGAGAAAGGAAAGAAGAGGATGTAAGATTGGAAGTGGAAATGTTAATGTGAGATGTATGGAAGGGGAGTTGTTGAATCAAGAGAAGGAAGTGAAAGGAAGATGGAAAGAGTATGTTGAATAACTGATGGATGTGGGAGAAAGGGAGGCAGCAGTTGTTGCATGCATGGGTATGGAGAATGGAAGGAAGAGAGTATAGTTGCAAGGACCTATAGCCAAAAGGGAGGTAAGAAGGGCAATTATGATGCTGAAGGTTGGAAAGGCACCTGGAGTGGATGGGATTACTGTGGAAATGCTGAAATATGTAGGAGAAAATGTGATAATGTGGATGCATCTGATATGTAGTTCTGCGTGGAAACAGAAGGTTGTGCCTAACAATTGGGTGAAGGCTATTATCGTTCCTTTATTCAAAGGAAAAGGTGCTAAGGATGTATGTAGCAATTATAGAGGGACATGTCCATTAAGTATACCAGAAAAAATATCTATTTGTTATTCTACTTGATCGCCGTTTCCTGTGTCAGCGAGGTAGTGCCAGGAAACAGATGAAGAAAGACCCATCCACTCATATACACGCATATATAAAAACATGCCTGTACTTGTACAAACACATACATATTCTTAGAGTGTACAATTTTTTATACTCTTAATCGCCATTGCTCATGTCAATGAGGTAGCGCCAGGAAACAGACGAAGAATGGCCCATCCACTCATATACACATTATATACATAAACGCCCATAAACGC
>JAUUDZ010447053.1:0-12822 GCA_032361705.1 Panulirus versicolor
TGTACTAGGAGGCGAAGTGCGGGTCTGCACTTCAGGTACGTTCCGCCATTGTGCACACACACACACACACACACACACACACATTCACATACGTTTATGTGCGTGCTTCCGTAGGGAATGGTATTCTCAGCCTTATGCCAGACTCTGGAGTCTACGACATGACAGTGTTGAACTAATATAACTGTGTGTTGACTCTGCCATTATGTCAATAGTTTGATGAATAATGTTGAAAGCCTGCTGCTGTGTATGACTGTCGGACTGTGATGATAGTCCGGTTTTGTGAGACGGTCCAGCCATGTGAATAGTCTATCTTCATTTTGATGGTCGAGGTACGGTTTTGTTTAGCCTGGCTCTGGTATAATGTAGCTTTGCCCCAGCAGTGTCAGTGGCATAGAAAAACCTGTTAACTTAGTTTTTTCTGTGCCTCGTTGTGATCGCTTAGTTTTCTGTGTCTTGTTAACGTTCTCATTACCATACTACTTATTGCTTGGCTTGAAAGCAAGCATTGTTTTATGGCTTCCTTTAATCCAATCTTTCCAATTACATGTATATTGAGACATAGAAATACCTGTGTATGAATGTATGGTTTCGCGTATGCATATGCTTGGCTCTGCTTCCTGTAGGGGTGACCAGTTGTAAAGGTGAGTTCGTGATGTGTTTGGTTCCCAGTAACTCAGAGATACTCGTCGTATTTCCTTGGTAATATTTTTCTGAGACATATGGTCTCGGTGGAGACGAAGAAGCTTGTAAGTGGTCCAGGAATCCACTGTTGAAGCATACTCAGTGTTAGATTGTCACAGCTGACAACTTTACGGTTTTTTTTTTTTTTCTTTGCCGTGTATATTACGTTTATTTGAGATAAATTCGGCAGTACGATTTTTCTTGGTAAAATACGTTCTTTTTTTTTTTTTGAAATTTTGGTTATGTTCATGTACATGTGCATGTAATGTATGGGACGTTTTCACAGGGGCGCACTGTTCAATATAGTTTACGTACTCATTTCTTTTGCGCAAGTACTAACACAGTGTACAAAATGTCGGTCGGACTTCGGTCAGTTTTCGGACAGTTTGCAGAAATGACCGCACAGATTGTTGCACGGTCGGTCTCACCGTCTGATCATCTTATGTTTAGCTTGTGTCACCAGGCTACTCCTACTCCTGGGCCAGGTCCTTCTGAGGTTTCAAAAACTCGCGCAAAATGATCATGGATGGACGTGGATAAGAAATTGCGAGTTCCCTCCCATCTGCTGCTGTTCTTCAAAGTGGTAAGATTTGATTTGTTATGATTCTATAAGCAATGACAGATGGAGAGTAAGTACGAAAATGTTGTGAGACAAATCAGATCCCCAGGACGTACGTGAGTTGCATCATCACACCCGTACATTTGAGCCTCGACCATTGATTAAGGGGGTTACTATGTATAAACCCGATCCTTTCCCGCAAAATTTAGTGCGACTATTCTCTATATCCGTCCAGTGAGAATGGTCTTATTACCATTACAGATACCAAATCATGTCTTTGTAAAACATTTAGAAAGTGATGTGATAAGTAAAATCAATTAGACAATGACCACTTCATTATGGTAGACTTTGAAGAGGTCAGAATGTTCCAGCCATCTCCCACGTGGGGGAAGACTTGGTCCTCACGCTTTGGTGTTTTGGCTGGCCGTTGTTGTTCGCATCTCATATCATTGTGCTATGCATCATCAAGCCGGTCGGCGACGGTGAACTGGAGCGGAGTGAAGGCCCTTCATCATGGCATCGATTTCGAGGTACAGAATCAAGCAGGAAGAGGCAGAGCTTTCGGTGGGAATACACCAGGAAGTGGCCGTGCATTGTGTGCGATCGAGGAAGGGGGAATTTACCTCACAGTGTCATGTTTGAGCATCGGATTTGAGCACTGCACAAGGAGGAGCGAATGACACTCAGACTAGATACTTTGTTAGTTATATAGTGAACAACTGTGGACTGTCTACATGTAGATTAACTATTGGAGATAATAGCTTGAGCACTGGACATCACAGTTTCCTGTATTGAAAGTGCAGCCTGTGTTAGGCGTGGTTGTAAGGTTCATTTTGCAAAATTCCTTTTTTTCTCTCTTACTCAAAATTCATTATTTTTGCCATGTTCCGTTCCCCCTTTTTTTTTTTTGACAAGGTTGGCAGCTCTGGATTGTAGATTGCACACATCAGATACCTCTGCACTTTTGACATATGCCGTCGGTCGCGTAAAAGAGGCCCCATTGTGACAGACTTCCGGGTGTGTAGTCTTGTGTTCGCTTTTACGAAGCAGAGGAGGAACTAGTCTGCTACCCTGGGCGTTCACTTCTGTGTCCCCGTCTGTCCACTCTATGGCCACTGTTTTTTTTTTTTTTTTCTTGTATGGTCATGTGTCCGTTTGTTCACATGTTGATACATCATGTTGATGATGAGCGCCTCAGCATCTCACCAGTAGATCGCCCTGACCTACATTTCACATCTCAGACACGACCTTTGTAATCGGAGGTCACCTGTGTTGTCTGTTGGCTGTGACCGCATTGTGTGATGGCTGGCGAGTATTCTTCCCGTCGTATTTCCCTGAGAGGCAGCAGGGTGCTATACGTGCTCCCGTCGGCCGGTGAGGACTCTCGGCTCAGCTACAACGAGCGGGACGTTATTTCGTTAGAGTATTTGAGATCAGTTTGGACGAGAATCCTTAAGCTTGAGTATGCATGACATTTTCCGATCCATATGGAAATCAGGGAATTGTTTAGCGTGCCACGACTTAGCTCGCAACATGTAAATTTGTTGGAACATTCAGTCTAAAGTGCCGATAATTGTGGTGTTTAAAAACACTAAACACACAGACACACACTCACACAGACACACCACACATTGCGTGTCTGGTTCGAAACACCTGCACATATATGTATTTTATCTTATATATTAATTGAGACAAGGGAATTACTTTAAACATGAACAAAGGCAGGAAGAAATGTACGAGAGGTCTCCGTCCATAAACTAGTCCTGCACGAGGGGATGATCACAGATAAAAAGTGTAAATACAGGAATTATTTCGCAGAATGTTAGTGTCTGGAGAAAAATGGTTCCCGGCATGTTTTACAGGATGGCAGATGGCCTCGTTTAGGGTGAAGGATCCACGGCAGTGTTGCAGCAAATGTTGGGTACCGCCTCCTGGGAGAAATGTAGGCAAGCCTCGGTGCAAGGAGCATATGTATCACCGCTCGTATTGTGCAGATGCTGTGGGTCCTGCTAAACTCTGGGGGGTTAGGGGTCACACGAGACACAAGACATGTCGGAGTTGGATGTGTTGAGTTGCTGCTGAGTCCCTGCTGGAGGAGGACGGGTGGTGTAGGGCCAGCCTTCTCCGCCTCCCTACCCCTCGTCACCCATTGTTGGCTAATTAATTAAGGCCTTCGCTCCCCACCTGGCTAGAATGAATAATGTAGTGTGTCTGTCACCTTCCGATACGAGGAGTCGGCACTGTGTTAATGAGAGAGTGCGTGACCTCCTACCGGGAGCTGCGTGGAATGAGGGTGAAGAGGAGGTTTTTGGGGCGAAGCATAGCTTAGTATGTCCTTGTATCAACTCGCTCTACCGACGTCGACTCACTGCTCCCTCCTACATCATACTGAAGGTATACTTCGATGTTATTCATACGAAATAATTCTTAGTAGATGAATAGAGTTTGCAGGGTATGAGGTCATCTTGACTCAAGTGATATGTAGAAGTGTTTGACTTGCTATCTTGCGAAGTAACGGGTCCCTCACAAACTCTCCATTATCTTCCTCAAGGGTGCGACAGTTGGAGGACGTCCTAGTATCAACACAGACCAGCAGCGTGTGTTTACTTAACGTGATGTAATACGGCAACTGGGCCATTGTGTTCTGGGTCAGATACCTCCCTCTGTCTGTGTGATTTATAGTCATCCATATCCTTCCACTAATTAAGTCGACTTCTCTCGATATTAGCTGACTCCGCTCACATTCACGTCTCGATGATTTAAACACAGGATTTATTATATGAAGTTTTCATAGCTCACGTTCCCAGCTGAAACTTGTCTCATTCGAAGATCTGAGACACATCCTATCGTAAAATAAGTTTTAATGGAACGATATAATTTTAGCAGTTGAGATCTTAACTACCCGGCCCTCGATCCTCACCTTCAGTAAGAGCTAGTGCTAAATGAATAGCATTAATTGGTTTCCAGGGGCATTATGCTTAACAATCAACCCCTCCCCCCCACCCCCCTTTCATTTTATAGGAGGTCTATGCCTATAAAACGTAGAGGCCTCAGTTATAAACCACCGTTTTGGCCGATCGTAGGATGGTCTATGCTGTAGATGCGCCGAAGCTTTAGGAAAAAAAAAAAAAAGCCCTCACACTCCAGATGTCACTGGAGCTAACATTTCAAGCCAGTGTGTGTGCCTCACTCTTCCATGCCTCGTCTCTCACATGGAAGGGAGCCTGGGACATGAGACGTGACGGCTCACTGTCAGCACCCGCATTATCCGCACTTATCTGCCTGCTGTGCTCCGCTAAGTCTATTATATACTTGAATGAGCCGAATAAGAGCATGAAAGGATTAGTAATCCTAGAAATAGGTTGCGGGACACACCGAAAGCCGGATGACGAGCAAGGAAGGACACGTTGTACTGTGGACACGTAGGTAATGGGTTATTTGGCAAAGGAAATAGGTCCGAGGTGGAGGGAGAGAAGTCAAGCAAGTAGTAAGCTGAGTGAGCTTTGACGGAGGAAGATTTCCTCGGAAGACAGTGAAATCCGTCGACATGCCGTGAGGAAACGGGGTTGCTGGCCGCGGAGAGAGATTACTCCCGGATTTGTTGGCTGTTGGTGTGTGGGTCTCTGATGATGAGACCGTCCAGAACAAAACGGTGTCACCTTCATCCCAAACCATCTCCGGCATGGATGGACACATATACACACACACACACACACATACACACACACACACACAACACACGTTTCCGCAGTGTCAGCTAAGAAGACTGTATCGTTTCCGCTTTATTAGTGAGGAGGAGGAGGAGGAGGAAGAGGAGGGGAAGAACCCATCAGGAACAGTTGGTGTGGACAAAACCATCTGCGTTGGGCAGCCAGAGGGGAAGTTATTGGCTGGAAGAGCAGTGCGCGGGAGGTCGGCCGGTGGATGTAATAGCCAGTGGGGCGGTGAGCCGGGAAATAGAGAGTCTACGTGTTGTGATGTTGCTGGAAAATCACTGTTGTTCTGTGTACACGATGTCTCAGAGGTCCTGACTCACGAGGATGGAATTCACTATTTCCATTGAACTCAACAAATGTTTATAATTTACATCATACGCTTCAGTTTCGTAGGTAGGGAAGTGCTTGGCAGTTCATGATGTCATTTTGAACACTTGTTAAACTTTAGGTGAATAATGAGGTCTGACATTTGAGTCTGGACTTTTGAGACAACCTATAGGTGTTGGGCTGTGTTTACTGCTGTATGAGTTCATGGCCTCCCTGACAACGTTTGAGAGACATTTCCTCGAAGTTTTCGTGAGTTCGGCGACTGAAATGCGGGTTTGCTTCAGTATTTCTCGTCTTTACGAGGTTATCTGTAGATCTAGAAGTCTTCCTCGAGCGACTAGGGATAGGTTTTTTTTTTTTTTTTTTGTGGTGGGATGGCGTTGGCAGGGAGGCCACGACCGCTGGCAAGTTCTGTCGTGCGTTCTAAGCATCCATTGTGCCAAGAAATCTCACGTGACCTGCATTTTCTTGCTTCAAGGCGAGTATTCGGGCTTTTTCCTCAGAAAGGTAAGAGTTAATCATAATGAAACACTGGTAGAAGAATACTTCATCCAGAAGCGAAATTCCCAAAATGAAGTGAAAGTCCAGGTGGAGTAAAAAGAAAAAAAAAAAAAAAAATCCTTCCTGAAGATACCCAAAGGCACACTGAGGCGGATTGCTGATGCTCACACGTCCGAAACGTTTCACTCGTTTCACCGACCAGAAGTACAATAATGTCACCCTGTGAGTGTCATATGCTTGTGTCCGCAATAAACTTAAGCCGTGTTTATGCCTTTGAAAATATATGATTTTTTTTTGGTGACTGATTACAATAATACTGGTTGCTTGACGCAGTCGACGATCTCCAGGAGGATTTTTACGTGATTAAAGTCATGTCCAGGAAGAAATTACTAGAAAACCCGCAACGAAGTCTCTTATGGTAA
Organism: Panulirus versicolor; assembly: GCA_032361705.1. Lineage (NCBI taxonomy): Eukaryota > Metazoa > Arthropoda > Malacostraca > Decapoda > Palinuridae > Panulirus > Panulirus versicolor. The sequence continues at coordinate 6,207 of JAUUDZ010447053.1, forward strand.
TGAGGAATTGGAGACATTCTTTCTTTTCTGGCGGCGCTCAACCAGTCAGTTAGTGGTCTGTGTGACTGGTGTAGCGTATGACATAAATGACACCTCCACATATGTTGAGAAAATGCAAGTCTTTGGAACAGCTTTATGATATCATAAGCTTAGATTTAAGAAGATTGGCTTTCGGTCATTTATTTTCATGTGAGACTGAAGAAAACCAGGAGAATGCAACGGGTGATTATTTTCTTTCACAGGCAATCGAATCACTATCCAAGCGACAGTTTTGGCGATTATATTTGGAAATTACACTGTGTGTGTGTGTGTGTGTGTGTGTGTGATAATTATACCTTAATATACCCAGCCGTATAAATATCCCTCTGTTTTATATGAAAAAATCCCCTGGCTCTAGCAGTTGGTGGTAAAATTACTTTTGCCAGTCTGCCAATTACTTGGAAGTAAGAGAAGCTTAAACTAGACTTAAAATGAATAGGGCATAATTCTCCTGACTAGTGGAGTCCTTAAATGAATTCTGTTATCAAATCCCCTTTTTTTAAATAGCTTTTGTAGCACCTTGCATTAGTATATATACTGAGACCCAGCAGTCTGGCCAGAGGCTCAGGCTATCCTACCCAAGGGTCGTGCCTTTGTGCTAAAAAGGGTTGTACTGCTGTAGTCTAATCTTTTCCGTCTAGCTAAGAAAAAGTCGTACTGTTGTGCTAAGAAGTCGTTTCGTCGTGGTAAGGGTCGTACTGCTGTGCCTTAAGGTCGTTCCATCGTGCTACTAAAAGTCTCACTGGTGTACTCAAAGATCACCCACCTCGTGCCATAGAAAAGGTCGTGCTTTTTTCTTTTTGTGGTCAAAGGTCGTAACGTCGTGCTGGAGGGAGGAAGGTACCAGTATATGACTTTATGTTGTGCTTGGAAAACGAGACTGTATCCTTAAAATCTTTATCTTAATGAATATTGTTCCTCTGACCTTAAGAACTGTGCCGGATTGATTATATACGGATAGATTTTTTTTTTCTTTCGTTTCTCAATGGATTCGTCATTGCAAATGCCGGGAGCCTTTGTAGAGTTGGTTAATATAGACTGTTCTCTGTGATTACCCTTAGAATTGCTTATTTCGCAGAGTAATTCCGACTTTAATGCATTGAGCCATGGTAGTGTTAATCATCACTGGATCCAGACCGGGATGGGTGCCGCAATCATACGCCAAATGAGACGTTGATGTGATTAGCCCCCTGTAGGGACTCCAGGCTTTGTATATACATGTAATATCCTGTAGGTGTCTGAATCAAATTACATTGTGATTAATTATTCATCAAATCCTCATTGGATTTGATGCCATACTTTTCATCAAGTCTTCACTGGAGTGTGGAGTGGTCTTATGGAGTGTGGAGTGGTCTCATGGAGTGTGGAGTGGTCTCATGGACTTTGGAGTGGTTCGGTTCAGTGAACCAGTTGCCATAAATTCCGTCTTGAGGTCAAAACAGCGTTAGGGTTTCTGACCCTTTTATATAACAGTAAAGCATGATCTAAGTTCCTTTAAGTTAACGCGAGGAGGATACGTAGTGCGGAAGGAGGCAAATGTGAGAAGCACCCCAGATGTGAGCGTCATGGAAGTAAGATATGAGACGCGGTGAGTGAGGGAAGCATTAAGTGCGCAAGACGGTTAAGTGTGGGAAGCTGCAGGTGTGGGGAAACAATAAAGTGTGGAATCAGGATTCGTGGAGAACAGCGATTGTCGGAAACAGTTAAGTGTAGGAAGCAATAAGTCTGTAAAGAAACATTTAAGTGTAATTTAAGTGTAGGAAATGACAAGTGTGGAAGGCAAGTGATACTGGGGTGCGTGTGAGTGACAGAAGGACAGTCCTAAGAGAAGCACCATAAGGGCCAGTGATCCCGGGTGTGTGACGTGCTTTGGCAAGGGAAGGTGACTTGAGAATACTGAAGCGTTTAGTTCTGCACTTCACAGCAACTGACGAGTCCGTTCTCCGAGTGCGTGTGTGTGTGGCACATCGCCTGTGGGGGTATAAGGACGTGTTCTCGGCTATTCTTTCGCGAATTTATTCTCCAGTGAATGATATTATGGCTGAGCATTTACTATGTACGTTCACATGACGATGGACATGATAATGATAATAACTAATAATGATTGATAAGCGTATATATACAGGCAGTTGCTTCGTCTCCTTAGCGAGGAAGCGTCAGGAACAGATAAAGAATGGCCCCATTTGCTCACATGCACGCTCTGTCTGTTATGCTTGCACCGAGAACAGTGTTTACCATCCACAGCCAAGCCTCACAGACTTTAAAACTGTCTACCTTGAACGCTTCATATACCCTGGTTCTCCCCCCTCCCACACACACACACACACACACACACACACTGTATACCACGTCAATGATAATTATTATTGTAATATTAATGTACTTCTGTTAATATATTACCCAATTTACCATCAAGACAATACAAGGGAGACTATAGCTAGAGACATTGTCACAGAACACTTTAGAACTTTATGAGAGGGAAAGGTGTTTGTACGAAAGAGGAAGGTGTTTATAATGAGAGGGGAGGATGATTGTATGAGAGGGGAAGGTGTTTGTAACGAGATGGGAAGATGATTCCATGAGAAGTCGTATGTATGAGAGGGGAAGATGTTTGTATGAGAGGCTAAGATGTTTTTATGAAAAGGAAATGTTTGTATGAAAGGGTAAGTTGTGTGTATGAAAGATGTTTATATGAGAGGGTAAGATGTTTGTATGAATGATTGTTTGATAGGGTGAGATGTTTGTATGAGAAGGTAAGATGTTTGTATGAGAGGCTAAGACGTTTGCATGAGAGGAGATGATATATTTACGAGAGGCTGTGATGTTTGTGTAAGAGGCTGTTTGTATGAGAGCGGATGATATGCAGATGGGGTGTTTTATTTCTCACGGCGAAATTCACACACACACACAAACACGCACAGGCTTCGAATCTTGGTCGCAGCAGGCGGTCCACAGTCCACCCAGCTGTTCATCCTCCCCTAACGGCTGGTCGATGAAATAGTTACCTAGCATTGGCGAGGGTGTGTCCGCACACGTACACAGGGGTAAAGACATGGGACATGTACAAGTTTAAGGGACGGGAGCATCACTGGTTTAAAACTTTCTCCCTGTAACACACACACACACACACACACACGCACCCACACACACACACACACGCACACACACGCACCCACACACACACACTTGTCCATGCCTGCCCGTGTCATACACGCCCTCACACAGCGTCCTCCTACCTCTTTCTTTCTTCTCAACTATTTTAAGTTGGCGTTTTGAAAGAGGCGATAAAGTGGTTCATTAGGTCGCTTTGTGAGGGTCGTCCTCCGTTGTGACGATACCTTGGCCCTGCCGCCTTTGTTGGCGGTGGTGTGTGTGTGTGTGTGTGTGTGTGTGTGTGTTTATTGGGCTCGTGTTGTCTGTCTATATCCATGGTTGAATGCCTGCTTTATTGCGTTTTTTGTTCGCACATTTTCCGTCTGGTTATGGTACAATTCCTGTTTTTTTTTCAGTCTTGTTTTCTATATGTGGTTTTTGGTTGAATTTGTTTCTTTTTTGTATGTTTTTTCTTTTTGTACTGCGTTTTTTGGGTGTTATTAGTCATGGTTGAGTGTCTTTTTATTGTGTGTTTGGTTGCCTTATTATTTACTTGTGTTCATGGGTCTGTGCTCATGTGTATGTATTTGCGTGACTCGTATTGTGTCAGTTCTTCTACCAGTACAAATGGTATATATATTTGTCTGTATCTGTCCGTCTGTGTGGCCGTTTTTCTGTTTGCTTGCCGGTCGGTCTTGATTGATGTCTGTTTGACCGTTGGTTTTCCCTTCTGTTTATTTGATTGTCTTTCCTCCTGTTTGTTAAGATGTTTGTCTCGTATGTTGTATTGAGCTGCCTTTTTACCTTTGCGCATGCGGTAATTTGTTGCATGCTATTACTATTTGTTACTACAGTTTGTGTGTTACGAAGAGGGAGTTTTACTTTCTTGTTGCCACATCCCTTAACCTGTCGGCTGTGTCGTGTGATGAGGAGATATGGTACTGGGTATGCAAGACGTCTATTTTCTTCATTGCATCTCTTGCCTCGGGGCTGGGAGAGAGGCAGGTGAGGGCGGGCCTATGTCAATGCACCACCGGGCCATGGCTTGGTAATGTGCCCCTGGTATATACTGTTCCGCCGGTCCTGATGTGGGTGGCCCCAGACACTCCACCTCCACTTGTTTCTTCCTGAATAAATGACACCCCAGCCAGCCAGCCAACCAGGCAGGCACTTTTATGATTTTCTTTGGACAAACTCGCGGAATTGTGAGTTCTTCGCGAACATTGATGATGATTTCTTTTCCGGGCTGCACAGTAGGTGTTTTTTTAGGCTGACGAAAAGCAGCAGGGTTCAGTTGGGCAACCTGTAACGTCAGCTGTTCTTGGATATGCTTAGCATACCTCACACACACGTAGCTGCTGGTTTGGTCCTGCAATTTTGACCAAGCGACTGTCTTCCTCGGTCACACAGTTGTTGGGTGTAGACCTACAGTATACTGATCAGCTGTTTACCATGATCATAACTGTTGGTGTGGCTCTACGAATAAGCTGATCAGCTGTTTCCCATGATCACAGCTGTTGGTGTAGTCCCTACAGCATACTGGTCAGCTGGTGTGGTCTTACATTCTGCTGATCACCTGTGCCATGATCACAGCCGACAGCATGGTCCTAAAGTGTACTTATGTATAGTGTGCGATAACGTACACTAAGAGTTGGTGTGCTCACAGTGCACTTCAATGGTTACCATCTCTTGCAGAGCACCTAGTGTACTTGGCAGTGTGGTTCTTTAGCAGTGAGCTCATAACACTCTGTCGTGACGTACACACGCCCAAAGAAGTTACTTCACACAGTTGAATATAACATAATTATCAGACGTCATTGAAGACGAAATGAATGAAAACCTTTGAGTCAGTAGTTGGTAAGTCATGAAAGAAGATGGAGGCCAGATAGTGTTAGTAGCTGGTATGGGTGGTTTGACTTACGTGGGTTGGAATCCATGCCACAGACAGAGTCCTCCACCTCCAGCTTGGTTACGTCCAGCCCCTGCCCGCCGCCTATCTGCACGTAGTCGCGGGAGCCCCTCTTCTCACACTGAGGGGGGGCAGGTGGGTGGTGGGTGAGAGAGAACACATGATTAGTTGAGGTCAGGGCAAGGGTCATGGGTTATGTATGGGCTGCGTTTGGCTCAGCACTAATATGATGTTGTCAGGTGGTAGGTTTACAGATGTTCTGACATGTATACTTACAAGTATTTGTGCATTTTGTGTTTATTATTATTATTATTATTATTATTATTATTATTATGTCTCACACGTTCGCCGTTTACCACGTTAACGAGGTAGTACAAGGAACAGACGAAGGAAATGGCCACAATCGCACACATTCTTCCTCTAACTATCATGTATAATGCCCACAAACCACAGCCCCGTATCACTCTATTTCTGTGTATAAAAACTGTATCTCTGCCTATGGACCAATCTCTCCGGCTAGCTATCTCGCTCAGCCTCTGGCATTCACCTTCCTAACTGAGGTGTGTGGTCCACTCACCCTGCTGAGGACGCCCGTCTCGATGGCCCTATTGGGGACGGCGACACCGTTGACGCCCACGGCCAGCTGGACGATGGAGACGGTGGCGGGGAAGATGGTGGTGATGGAGCAGTTGGAGCGGCCGCCGTGGTTCCTCAGGGTGTACACGCCCGAGACTTCGTCCACCAGGATGTTGCACGCTGTGGGTGAAACGCAACACGTCATCACAACACCCGTCACACAACCTCGCGTAAACAACTCCCCCGTCACAAGGCACGTTATAAAACACCTGTCGCACAATTGCCCGTCATGCTACACCCGTCGCACAATTGCCCGTCATGCAATACCCGTCGCACAAGTCATATAGCACCCGTCACACATCGTCCGTCATACGATGCCTGTCATACGACAACCGTCACACAATACTTGTCATACATCACCCGTCACACAACATCCATCGTCACACAATACTTGTCATGCATCATCACCCGTCACACAACATCCATCGCACAACACCCTTCATACGGCGCTCATCACACAAAACCCTGTCACACACCAGCACCATGGGCAGCTCAGTCACATGAGGCAATACCTGTTATGCTCGCTGTCTCTGTACTGTTCTGTTACCAACAGTTGTCGTCAGTAGTCAGGGAATCCACCCCACCTCCCGGCCTCTGTTTACCCATTTTCTCGTAAGCCCTGACGTTACTTCGAACGAGCGCCAATTGGATCCTTATTTTCTATGAAACATTTCAGTGAGCGTATGGATGAAGGGCACATGTGTAGAGGTAGGCGTGGTCAAGTACAGAGCGTACAGTGGGTCCAATACACCGACACAGAAGGGTGACAAATGGGGCCCAGGGACCCAGAGGGGTTCTCCTACCTTCAGGGAGGTAGGAAGGTCTGGGATACATCAATCTCTTGCGTGTCCCAAGCGAAAGTCAGAGGGTCTCATATGTACGTGTCTCGAACCAAAGACGGTTCAGGGCACTCTTCATGTCTCAAAAAGCGAAGATCAG
>JAUUDZ010447064.1:0-7500 GCA_032361705.1 Panulirus versicolor
CCGTCGTTCTCTTCTAGATATTACGAGACCGGCAGCTACAAAGCCGGTGTCATCGGCGGATCCAAACCCAAAGTAGCTACTCCCTTGGTGGTGGAGGCCATTGCCAGGTACAAACGAGAGAACCCGACCATGTTCGCCTGGGAAATCCGGGACAGGCTGCTTGCGGAGAATGTATGTACCCAGGAGAACATACCATCAGTGTCCTCCATCAACAGGTAACGTCGTCAGTATACTGGAGGCCTACATGTGTCTTGCCAAGCCTACCTGCCTGCATGATTGCCCTGTTTTGCACAAACAAAGACTGCACCTCCTATATTCGCCACCTGAAGAGACCATCGTTTTTCTGCACCTCATATGTTCTTTGGGCCATATGGCAGCGTCGTCTGCTCAGACCACTAGTGCACTGTTCTCATGTACATGTGATGCCTGCCACATTTTTGCACTTTTGTTTGCTTGTCTACATGCAATATTACAAATCTGAATGCTGTAGTCGAAGGGAGGTACTCGTAAGGTCAGTATTTTTGCTGCACCTAATTCTAGCATTTCTGTCATTATGAAACTCAAATGTTGCAATGTGCACCTTTTCAATTTAGTTGCAGAATTATAATAGATAAAATTCGGACATGTGTTCAGAACGTTTTGAGAACATATCATCACATATCTTTTCTAAGTGAAAATCCAGACATAGCTATACATCCAAAGGAAGATGCTAAGATATAGAAAATTGGTATAAAAAAAAACCTGATAAAGAACAAGGAAGACACTGCTTTTATAGAATCACAAAATTTCGCAAGCGGAAGTAAATAGTCATCTCTAGATGTCTACGTATGTTTGTTGTTGAACATAGTTGACGTAGGTTATACCTTATCGTGAAGGCAAGATTCTACTGCTATAAGCAGGAATAATGTATCCCATCATCTACTGAACTGTTACCGTTCTTCAGGTTACTGAGGAGTGTTCTGGTGGAGCTGCATATGAGAATCGCCTCATAAAATATGTCCAGTCAGTCTCGGTAAGAAGCCATATTCTGTATACCGATACATATTCTGTGTACCCGATACCTGATTTTCCGAAAGTATTGACAAATGAGAGTGCTTGAAGGGGAGCACCAAAAAGACTTCATTGGTCTGCCACAGCCACAGGAAGGCAGGTTACTTGTCACCACTCTGCGTTGAAGATGGTATTGGAAACGCGTGAGAATGTCACAATCTTTTTCTTTCCTTAGCTGGCATCAGGGATCGACACAATTGAATCAGTCGAAACAATCGGTCGTTCGGATTTTATACCTAGCCTATATGAGAGAAGCCAGAGGAGTTCCCCTCCTATGTGTCATAATCATTTTTCTGATCTTTTTTCTTTTGCCTCTCGGTGCACTCATACCGTCAAGGCAAATTATCTCATGATTCATACAACGCCCACTACGGGATTTATAGTACTATGAGAGATGGCTGTTCATCCTGGCATTATACTAACCCTCTCAACACTGTCATATGGATGGAGGGCGACCAGCCGTTGGTGTTTCCTGATGACTTGAATCACTGACTGAAACACAATAAAACGAGGTCCATGTTTCATACGGGGCCGACCATCTCGTTATCCTTCTCCGCTTCCCTGATTTGCATTGGAGACAGGCACAGGCGACTCTCCCACTCCACGAAGGTGGCAGGGCTAAACTTGCCAACCTCTTACTCTACACATAAAATCTGCCTTGGGCAAATATCCTCATAAAAAGATGTTTGGAGGCGCTTTATTCGTCGAAAACTGGAGGAGGAATTCCACTAGAATATACCAGATTACAGCAGTGTTTCGCTGGTCTTTTATTCTTTTGTCATCAGTCACAAGAAACATCTTCACCATCATCATGGGGTTGGTAGCATCGTTGATGACCTCACTCGGTTTTTGCCTGAGGAGAAAACTGCCGAGGTGCTCCATACCTGGAGACCAATCACAGTCAGAGGACCTTCCATCATGTGAGAAGCTGATGACCCTCGCTTAGGTCCTCATTGGCCGAGATGGCTCTTAAACTGGCGGTAGGAGTGGGGCGCGCGGTGGCGGTGCAGGAGAAGGGTTCGAAGCACCACCATAATGCCTCAACACATTAGGGACATCTTCTCTCTCCTAATTCTACTTTTTTTTTTTTCATACTCTCAACTCGTTCTGATTAATTGTACAGAAATATGCGGCTCCTTTTGGAGCCCGCACTCACCTGTAGGAAACTCGTTAGTAATGTGGAGTCTAAACACAGCAGTTGGTTGAGAAGTGTCAAAACATCCGTAAACGAATTCGAGGAAAACTAGAAGAAACCTTCGCTTGCTTTTGTCTGGGCTTTGACACTGGCCATGACGGCCTTTATGCTTCTGAATTCGATGTTCAACCTTTAGATGAGACCTCCTCGTGGTGTTGTATGAGGTGAAATAGTGCTTGATATTGGTTGCCACAAAAGAACCATTCTTTTGATCAACCACCAAGATTTTGGGAGACTCTGCTGTTCGATCTGTGTCAGTTGAGAACGAGATCTAAGAATTTAAGTTGATTTAAGGTGAACATAAAATATTTCAAAATGTACCTCCTGCTATTCCTTAATATATCATTTTAGGTGTAAATGCAAGACATACTAACTTGGTACAGAAAAAGCTTCCAGCCGAACTAAGTAATTTCTCTGCAGCGCATGAAGAGATGGAAAAGTAAAACCCTTCTTGTTGCTAGTAGCTTTGGTAATGTTTTTATATAACGCTAAGGGTTCTCGGAATGATTGTTTGAAAAAAAACAAGAAAAATGTGCTTCCATCGTATAAAAGGAAACATGGCAAACCTAAATCCACCTGACGGCAGTATTAAACGAAAGACTACCTGTTATGCACAGATCAGCAGCATTTCCTATTTGATACATACGAATCAAATATCTGCCCGAAGATTATCAATAGAACAAAAGTCGTTTACCCCGCTATATTTTTTCCTTATAAACTTCCGCTTATTGGTCAGAAATAATGAGAGGAGCTCTGGGATTGAGCGGGTTGCTTACCGTAAAACTGGTACCCTGGATAGTGTGAACTGATCTCTTTGAGAGTCTTCACCCGCCTCGCTCACGGCTGGTTATAAACAAGCGTCAGATGGTGCGTGTATCTGGTGCTCGTAGTTGCTAGCTTTTGCATGTTGTTCGTGATCGTGATGATCAACTTCAGCTCGTTGTTAGTGCTATTCGTGATAGTCGACTCGTGCATATTCTTGGTATGTGTGACATCTATCTTGCGCACGTTCTTGTTCGTGCAGTCGAAAGGCTATTGTTGGTCCTTGCACATTCTCAGCGCTCGTTACCCATTATGACAATAGGACGTTTAATGATGTCCGTGGCTGCCAGTCTTCGGACGTCTTTGGCATCACTTCGGATTACGCCGTCTTTTTTTTTTTTTTTTCAATATCTTTTTCTATACATTTTGCTAGTGATGTCCAGTCCGCGTCCGGTACTGGTCAGAAATAGATATTACTGAAGTTACTGAATGTACGACTGTGATCTTCTTATGTTCTTGATGGCATGAACGTCGTTGAAGATCGTGGTGCCAAACTGTGTGCAATTATAGTGTTTGAAAGCGAAATATTTCAGCGTTCATGATGGGTGACCTGTGTCTGGCATTTCTGGATGTGTAAATAAAGGTGATATTATGACGGCCAAGCTGCTTACGTTGTTATCTGTCATGGCAGGATATGTGTAGCTTCTCAAGTTCATTCTCAGTGACTGTGGTAACAAATGATAATGATACAATAGTCATTGAGTGCGTGATCCTTGGTAGTTGAGGTAATAACCACCGATGTTTGATGACGGTTTGTCCGTTCAGGACAGCCAATCTGGGTGTGTTTTTATCATCGTGGTATTTTATGATGACAGCTGATGGTGGCGTTCCTGACAATCTGTGATTTGTTGATGGTCCTGGTCACAAATGGTGTTAGTTTTGGTGATGGCTTGTCCGTGTGTTTTGTTGATGGGTGTGAGGACAAACGGTGATTGTTATTTACGACATCCAGTCCATGTGTGTGTGTGTGTGTGTGTGTGTGTGTGTTTTGGTAATTATGATAACCAAATTATCATCCATAACACTGAAATTATTGCGACAGCTACAATGTTGCTGGTGATCTTGATGGCCTCGCTCTTTTCTTCTTCAAAGCCTGACACTCACGAATGTTTACAATGGCCTTAAGGTTTAATTCGTTTGGGGGAGAATAAGGCTGAGCGATGTCCATGTCCGCTGCCACTTATGAGTTGTCAGAATGAAAGCCATGCAGAGTAATGTCGAGGGAAGCTACTCTTAATCACTCGGCAAGATTACCCAGCCTTGGTGAACATGGCTTTCTATTTACTGATAGATTATCAACAGGCCTTCTGATCGCTCTGTTCTGAGAAGGAGAGTGTAAAAGGGGACAAACACTGAAGCGCTGTGATTCTCACGAGTTTGAGTAATCACTTTTATATTACTTGAAGAATTGTCTCAAATACACTTGGCAAAAACTTATGCCACCTCGAACTCATCCGCACTGGCTGGTAATACCCGATCAAATAAGAATTCATTGCAATCTATCTGGTCTTCCTGTCAGATGTCAATATTCTTCGCTTGACCGCAGTCCCTCCTTCCTTAGTTTTGTTCAAGAAACATACTACACACCATATTTTTGATAAGGAAAATTCTAATGATAAATGACTAGATAATCTACGGGAATATATATATATATATATATATATATATATATATATATCAATAAGTAAGATCCAAAAAACTCCCAATATGGGTTGTCCCTCGAGAGTGCTTCAATAAAGATAACTGCTCTAGGAAAGGAGTTCGAATTAATGGAACAAATTTATTTGTGATAAAGAAGGGCTAAATGTATGCGCTGCTCCCATGAGGGAGGGGACGACAGGCTCCAGCCACATCTCCAAGGCATTGCTGCCTGCTCCTACACTGCACCAAACACGCGGCCGCTAGTAATTCCACGACTGTATAAACAAAATTTGAGGAGAAGAGAAATCTATAACATCATCGAAGCCAGTCATAAACATCAAAGAATACAAAGGAACAGACTCAGGAACTGACCACTCAGTCTCTTAAGGCTGTTCTTGATATTGGATGAAATCAGAAACATAGAGATCAATCGAACAGTAGAAAAACGTACAGTTGACTGACGGAGAAATACTTGAAAACTGTATACATAACTTAGGGCGCCCAGATTGTATCAGTCGTGGATCTGTGGTGAAGTCTATCAGGTAAATCATTCCATATGTTGTTACCTTAATTTGCGGTATGTACCGGGCCACCACTAGGAGTAAAGCTTTAGGAAAATAGTTCCCTAATTAACCCTCGCCATTCACATCTTTTCATTAACTAATAGCGACAACATATCTATAAAAGAGGATCATTTCATTCCCCTTTCAGCATATGCCTTGTTCGAACCGTACAGTAATTAGCAGTCACGCTGTCTGTATAAAGTTTTGCACAATAACAAATGTGAATGGAAAGTAATACATGAATACTCTTACAATCTGTAATGTAATTATTCCCAACACGCACGACATAAGTAAACGGTGCGATACCTCGCGGACTGACCATGTGGGAAAATCTATGTGAATGCGACAAGCAGCAAGTCCCCTATGCCTCCACGATAATACAGTAGCTGAGATAACAGGTGTAATGTTGGTGCTGGGAGGGAGGATTAGCGGTGTGGTTGATATTTTGGATGTGGGGTTGTAGCCGTAGCTGATGAGCATAGGTAAATGTGTATGGTGTGCTAACGTCGGAAGTGGCCACAGCTGATTAGTGACGCGTGCGGGCAGGTATTTGATCTTGGCCCCGTGGCCATGCATCTGTTGTACTACGAGTGTTGAGGTTCTCACGGATGATTGTTGAGGGTGTTGTGATAGATGATTGTAGTAGGTTTTGCGACGGATTATTGTTGAGGGTGTTGTGAAGGATCATTGTTGAAGGTGTTGCGACGGATAATTGTTAAGGACGTTGTGACGGATGGTTGTTGATGGTTGTTGAAGGTGTTCTGACGGATGATTCTTGAAGATGTTGTGACGGATGATTGAATGTGTTTTGACGGATGATGTTGAGTGTTTTGTGACGGATGATTGCTAAGGTTGTTCTGACGGATGATTGTTCAGGGTGTTGTGACGGTTGATTGTTGAGGGTGTTGTGAGGGATGATTCTTGAAGGTGTTTTGACAGATGATTGTTGAGGGTGTTGTGAGGGATGATTCTTGAGGGTTTTGTGATGGATGACTGTTGAGGGTATTGTAACTGATGATTATTGAGGTTCTGACAGATGATTGTTGAGGGTTTTGTGATAGATGATTGTTCAGGGTGTTGTGATAGATGACTGTTGAGGTTGTTCTGACAGATGAGTGTTGAGTGTTGTGACGAATGATTGTTGAGGTTGTTCTGACGGATGATTGTTGAGGATATTATAGATGATTGTTGAGTGTTGTGACGGATGACTGATGAGGGTGTTGAGACGGATGATTGTTGAGGTTCTGACGGATGATTGTTGAGGGCATTGTGACGGATGGTTGTTGATGACTGGTGAAATGTTCTGAAAGATGATTGTTTAGGGTGTTGTGACGGATGATTTTATGGGTGTTGCGACGGATGATTGTTGAGGGCGTTGCGACGGATGGTTGTTGATGGTTGTTTAAAGTGTTCTGACGGATGATTGTTGATGGTGTTGTGACGGATGATTGAAGGTGTTGTGACGGGTGATTGTTGAGGATGTTGTGACGGATGATTGTTGAGGGTCTTGTGACGGATGATTGTTAAGGTTGTTCAGACGGATGATTCTTGAGTGCGTTGTGATGGATGATTGTTGAGGCAGTTGTGATGGATTATTGTTGAGGATGCTATGACGGATGATTGTTGAGGGTGTTTTGACGGATGATTGTTGAAGGTGTTGTGACAGATGATTGGTGAGGGTGTTGTGACGGATACTTTTTGAGGGTTTTGTGATAGATGACTGTTGAGGGCGTTGTAAGTGGTGATTGTTGAAGTTTAGACAGATAATTGTTGAGGGTGTTGTGACGGATGATTGTTCAGGGTGTTGTGACTAATGTTTGTTGATGGTCTTGTGATAGATGATTATTGGGGATATTGTGACGGATGATGGTTAAGGGTGTTGTGACGGATGATTGTTGAGGGTGCTGTGACAGATGATTGTTGAGGGCGTTGTGACAGATGACTGTTGAGGGTGTTGTGACGGATGATTGGAGAGTGTTGTGACGGATGATTGTTGAGGTACTGATGGATTATTGTTGAGTATGTTCTGACGGATGACTGTTGAGGGTGTTGTAACGGATGATCGTTGAGTGTGTTGTGATAGATGATTTTTGAGGTGTTGTAACGGATGATTGTTAAGGGTGTTTTAATGGATGATTGATGAGGGTGTTGTGACAGATGACTGTTGAGGGTGTTGTGATAGATGACTGTTGAGGGTGTTGTGACGGATTATTGTTAAGGATGTTCTGA
>JAUUDZ010447074.1:0-12820 GCA_032361705.1 Panulirus versicolor
GACGTCCTCCCCAGGAGTGATAAAAAGGCAATTTAGTAATTGCACAGCAGTCATCTGCTGATAGCCTCGCTCGCCTCCGTTCAGACCTTCATGGTGAAAGTCCCGTGAATTACTGTAATGTGCGTCGAGCATTGTAGGAATAGAGCTTTTTTAGCTGATTGCCATGTAAATGGTAACGACTGAATATTGATAGATATAACGCTAAGTACTCTGGCTGGGGACACTCTGGCTGGGGACACTCTAGCTGGGGACACTCTGGCTGGGGATTATAAAAGGTAAAAGATATATTTGACTGGTGAGCATTAAACAGGTTGCTGTAATTAATAGAACTTTGAATTTAAGGCAAAATAATTCTGCAGTAATCTTAAGAGTTGTGATCTCACACTATTTCGTGCATCTTCGATGTAAAATTCATCGAAATTCACGAAATCTTCTTCAGTGTTCAACATCACGTCACTTTAGCAAATATTGTTACTTGACGTGTTTCCATCAGCTAATGTATTTCTGACCGGGACCTTCCGTACCTCATCTTTAATTCATGTCATACATGAGTCTCAGATGATCACCGTATGTCTGCGTCACTACATAACACATTCATAAGCAAAAGGGTATTTGAAATATATTTTCATGAGCCTTGCATTGATACCGCAACCATCAGATATGGTAGAACATTGGATGGATTGGTGAGTTGAGCTTTAGGCCTATCAACTGCCAGGGTCACTAAGGACGTCATCGTAAGCTACATCCACCAACTGCAGAAATCTTTAACACCTTCTTCAGATGATAAGGATAATTCGAAGACCACATAAACTCTCATCACGTGATATGACCCATGAAGCTTTGCATCCATATGGCTATGATAGCCATTTTACTGAAGGTAATTTGATAGAAATTTATACTTTTCTGCTCCATGTGTTTATCATATCATTGGTCAGTAAAGAATTAATATTTCAAGATTACTCTTACGAAAGTTTTTCCCCTATACTTCGGTAAACTTTTAAGATGAAGTGAGGCAGCCTGCTGATTGAGGCAACCAGCTGTGTAAGGCAGTCAGCTGAGTGAGGCAGTCTGCTAAGTGAGGCAGCCTGCTGAGTGAGGCAGTCTGCAGAGTGAGGCAGCCTGCTGAGTGAGGCAGTCTGCTGAGTGAGGCAGTCCGCTGAGTGATGCAGTCCGCTGAGTGAGGCAGTCTGCTGAGTGAGGCAGTCTGCTGAGTGAGGCAGTCTGCTGAGAATAGTCCAGTTTATTCTGCTCATAGGTTCCCGCAAGATGAAAGTCTGGTATTTTAAAAATGCAGATAGAGTTGTGGTAATTATGTTAACCTATCAGGTGTTGAGACACACGGATGACAGAGCACGTTATGTCTGGCTGATCAACTTCGACTGATCACATAATCGTAAGTGTTTTGCTTCAGCCAACTACATAGTCCGTCTTTTAATTCAATTTTCATTTTTCCTTAAGTCTGGTTCTACTTGGTAACTTAAAGATCTCGACTCTGCTAAGAAAGTGTTGATGTTACTCCGGAAAATCGCCCGGACGCAAAGCCCTCAGTTACTGATTGCATGCCTCTATCTGGATAAACTCAAGGCCCTTCACGTGTAACATAATGGTGTGGTGGGCTGAGGTAGAGGACTGGGGTGAACGTCACACTGTGAGTGACTTCGTCTCTGTTCGCTTCGCCTGATCAATACCACTCACCGTCATTGCCGCTCTGGTGTCGGCGTGGGAGCTGGTGCATCACCTGACAGATGTGTGAGTGAGGTCGGAGGTGTGGTAACGCACATTACTTGATGAAGTGGACCAAGTGGCACAGACATAAGGTTAATCATATGATGATCATATCAAACAAATTTGCTTCGTCGCAACCCCTTGTGAGAATCTCTGGATATCACTGACTTCAACCAACTTTAGAGGGAAGTGTGTCGATACGGTATATAGGCTACATACCCATTTAATTCATTTCATTTGATTCTCCAAATGACTTGTTATAATCTTGATCATTGTGATGGCAATCGTGGTATCCGTGAGGAGAAGTATGATGATTCACGTGTGTACAATATGGACACCATCGTAGATGATCCCATATGTAGATTATCAAACTGAAAATAATTCGTCCGCTGTAAACAATATTGTTTTCGTCTTATCCTCTTGACCAGTGCCTCTGATGGTCAGCCTGGGACCTGTGCCACACAGGCTACCTGCAGCTTCCTCGCCCGCAGCACATTACCGAAGTCGGTCAACCATCAACATCGTTCAAAACATTTCTCGGTTAATTCCACTTTACTCACCACATGCACCGGTATGGCTCCCTGCTGACACATGAGACAGGGACTGTCAGCCTCACGTAGTCAGCAGTGGAGGAGTGGAGGAGCTACATGTACACAGGAAACTTTGCGGCTGCAGAAAAGAAATAGGAATCATGAGTGTCGTAGCCGGGGAGATGTGCTCCAAGGTTCATAACTAGGGAGGGACGCCTGCGTGGAGGTAGAAAAACGGCTTCGTTCTTATCTATGCACCAATGGGCGTTGGAGGTTTTAAAGGGAGGATGGTCGTACAGTCTAACCCTTGGAGATCAAGTTGCCAGACTCATGGAGTTGAGACATGATGACGAGCTGCAGACACGACCCATGTGGGAAACTGGTTATCGATCAATCGTCAGTTACGCCACCCGGGACGACCAGAGTCACCCAGATCAAGGATCGACCCGCCACAACCTACAACGTCTGAATACTGGCTCTAACTAGGTCCGTTACATGGGTGACGAAGAGTAACAATGGAAGCAGTCAGTAACGGTGAGTGAGTAGTGAAGAGCATAACAAGAGGGATTAGTGGTAGTATATGAGAGGTGGAGGAATGATGATGAAATGGCATAGCAGACTGTAACTGAGCACTGTTTGAGTGGTGCAGTGTGATCAGCGATTATGGTTTACCTGTTAGAATATATTGTAGTATTATGAAACGATTTTCATTATCTCGTATTACGTAATGAATTTCATTATGTATCAAACTTGGTTGTGTAATGTAATCATTTTCATTATCTGATCAACTTTATTGTATTGTGTAATGATTTCATTGGATTATGTGGCTGGCATGTCGCACTCTAAGAGGACCGTTAACTGGTTGGAGACCAGATCCTTAAATGGAAGTCTGTGTTTGCAGACAGCCGGTAGAACTTGTGGATAATCCGTGATACTCGCTTGTCTGGCGTGGTAGGAGTAACCAAAGGCCTGTGTTACGTAACAGAATGATTGAATATAAAACCAATGCAGAGGTGTCTTGAAGAGCAGGGGTATACACATGAGACCTGAGACCAGACAAAAACTCCACAGACTTTTAACCTCCGGCAGCTGTCGAACGGTTGGGAACTGGCGATGGTACAGCCTAACCTACCTGGCCGTACCCCGACCTTTCTGATGTATTTCCCGCAGTCGTAGCACTAACTTCCTGTATAGAAGTAAACAAATACCTATGAGGCAAGCTGAGTCAGTGCTTCTCTAACTCTAGTTCTATATCTAAGTCTCACTAAATCTAAAGTTACATCGGGCAACCAGAGTGTAGCTAGTTAACCTAAAGCCAAGAGCTTTTGTTCAAAGATCCGCCAGACCTTTGCCTGAAACGTGTCCTTGTCTGTAGACGACCCGTCCCTTCCTTTCCCCTCCCACAGTTCCCCTGACATTATAATCGCCACCTCCACGCTCGCCAATTGTGCTCTAACTATGCTAATTAAAGCCACAGAAAGACTACGTCTGACTCTGAGCTTAAGCCTTCTCTCAAGCAAGGTTTGCTACGTAAGGGGATAGCGAGGCGAGCAGAGTATTCTAACTGCTGGCTTTGCTATCATGCCGCAGGAATAGTCGTCTACTTGAAGTCTGACTGTCGCACTGGTTAGGCTCTGTACATAAGCGTGGCTGCCATACCAGACTGTAACACGGATCTCTTTCCGAACTAAGAGGCAAGGCTGCCTTACGAATGCATACAATTCCCACGGATATTGGGCAAGTGAGATTAACGAAACAACCTAGTTAAGAAAAGTTATCATAATTAGTGCGGTCTGCTAGGGACTCAATATTGCTACCAATATTTGAATAAAAATCCTTTTCATGCATTCACTTATCACTGAGGAAAAAAACCTTAGCCGGATAATCTTAATTTTTAAGTCGTGTGAGGAAATTACTTTTGGACGTTTCAAACGTCCTCTTGCATGAGAAGGTCTTTTGATCTCTCGTCGCTCTGAGGATTTAACACTCCGTTTGATACATGACTTCCCAACTTCACAAGCGCTTACTGCGTCCACATACTTCACACAGTTTTAAACCAGTCAAGGGTTACCTCATCTTTACGAGAAAAAATGCAAAAACGAGGTGTAAAAAGATGTATGTCATTAGGAAGTGTTTAATATGTGAATATTAAAGTATTACTGAGCTAAATACTTACTAGACGTGGAAACGTTATGTTTGCTTCTCAGCAATGATGACGTCGTTCTGGTGTTGAATATGTGGTTTCACATAAGAAAGGAAATAGGAATATAAATATGTAAATGCCAAGCACACGGCTGATGTGATATGCTAGTGCACACCACTTGAGAGAGGCACCAGTCATCCACCCACGTACACAATGAACGATGTTTAGCTTCGCTAAATCAGTTTTCTTCCTAAACTAGCAAACAATATCACCACACACGGACCCCCAGTCGGTCTGGGATGTTTAGATAAGGCACCAGAAAATACGTCTCCAGCAAACCTTCATCACACTTCAGTAAAATCTACATCATACATATGTACACTCAGTAGCTGTCTTCTGTTTCACAAGTGTACTTTACAACGTACATCCCCTTCCTTACCCGAACCGTATAATCACCCACTTGAAAAATGAAATAGTATGTCAGTTATCTTATTATCACAATCTGTTTCTTAAAATGACTTGCGTGATAAAGTTTCATTGTAAAGCATCTTAACACTACTTATAAGGCATGTTAACACTACTTATAAAGGATGTTACCACTATTTATAAAGCATGTTAACACTACTTATAAAGCATGTTAACACTACTTTTAAAGCAAGTTAGCACTACTTATAAAGCATGTTAACATTACTTATAAATAAAACAAATCGATTGGACAAATACCTTGACAGCCATCTTTATCGAAGGATCCAAACGTCCTCTTTAACATTATACAACAGTTATAACGAGATCGCAAACGAGATTCAAGTCACTATGCTTCACTCGCTTGAAGCGCTACTTGAAATCATTTAGAAATCTTTATCTTCGAAAATGAAGTATTCCAAATAACGTTCCTTCCATGAGATGAAAAAATTACTTTCTCATTGCAAGTCTGTGATAAATGTCTTGCAGACCTGACAGTTGTGAAGTGTGTCTGACTCTATCTGTTAACTCGGGCAATCAACGCTTACAATTACTGGTAATAACAGTACGCACAACACGCATACAATTTATCATTCCGTTACTTACAGCGGTATGACAAAGTTTCTTTGGAAAGTGTGTTTATAAGTACACTTAGTGCGTTAAGTGCATCCCTGGGCTTCATGGTAAATATTCCTCTTCTTGACAAAGCTTTGAGGTTGAAAAGTTAAGACATATACAAGAAAAAAGGATATATTTTCTGTATGCCATTAAGGGGAAGTTCCTCACTCCTACATCAACTAATCAGAGAGTAACTGACTGCAGACGTGAAACTTCACCAAAACTTGCGACAAACCCAGGCCGAGTAGCTTGAGAATGATTATCTCATCGTTAATGATTTACTTTTATCATTAACGACGTCAATTATCTCATCGTTAATGATTCACTTTTATCATTAACGACGTCAATTATCTCATCGTTAATGATTTACTTTTATCATTAACGACGTCAAACTTGCTTCATTATGACTGTAACATGCTTGCGTCTGAAGTTGGACACAGGTATAATAAAATCACTCATGCTTTGCTTGGAGTCCACTTTCTCCGGAGGCAGGTACCACCTCTCAAGTGAGCCAGAGAGCAGGGGTAATGCTAGACGTGCTGCCAATATTGGTCGCCCGTGTTTCCAATCTGCACAAGGTAGCCGCTCTGCAGGTTTGAGCTATAGTAAGGTCTTGTGCTGGCCGTGTACAGTGTTGTGAAGACGAGTGACGGTGGATCCAGTCCAACAGAGGAAGGCGTGCCTCGCTATGAACCATGTAGGTATAGAATCAACAGGTGAACTCAACAGAAGAAATCGGCATGATTTGTAGACTATATATGTCTGGTGTTTTCGGCACTACCTAGCAATGGCTAGGTGTGGTACATGGGTAGGCGCTGTACGTGAGACGATGGAAGATTTGCATCAGCGTTAACAGTTTGACCCGGTGTGTAACCTGCATACAGAGTTCTGTAAGACACTGTATATACGTTTTGATATCATCGGAAATGACTATTTTACGAACATGATTGTCCATTGATGATGGAGCACACGGGAGTAATTTGACTAATCCTCTAATCCAAATCTTGGTGTTCTAGACCTGAATGGAGCGACCGAATAACGCTGTGGGCTCTTCATGTGCTGTAAATGAATAATTCATGTTGATTAAATATACATGAAATTACAGCTAAGTGTGTCTGCAGTCCCTGTGAATACACATGTTTGATTTACATTCAAAACGCTTGAGCCAAAACTGACAGGCTCGCAAAATTTTTTTGAATTACAATCATGGCGAGAAGTGAATTAGTGTTTAACAATATTTTGGCCAGGCTGACCCTTTTTGATGTTGTGTACAGTACCACGGAAACATTAACTGTGTTAAGATGAAGAACCAAGAGCAAAAGCTGACATCAACCACCACACCTTGTTTACCAGACTGAACGAGCTTTCTGCATTACCTGACCTAGAAATGTTAACTAAATGTAACACGTACTACAATGTGAAACGCTTTCCATGACCTCCCATCCGACTACCTTCCGACTATCATCACAAGATCCACTACTAAAAAGGAAATCTCTGTTCGTTACAGTAGGCCAACCTGAACCTTATTCCAACAGCATAGAAAACAAATATCTATATCTAACCTTCACTCATTCAGTTCTGTCGAAGGTACTGTAACCACATTCCAAGAAAATGATGTTAACAACAATCAAGAAAAATCCTTCTTAAAGGCAACATAGGAAACTTCAACTCCAGTTTCACATAGAATCATCTTGCAACCAGATTGGTTCAGCACCTTTAATCAGATCGAATACTAAACACTTGCCTTCCAGACACACTGGTCCATAACTCTGACTCTATCAACCCTCCTGAGAGATCAGATTTAATCTAATCAGGCTTCCCTGAAACCATTACGAGCTCCTCATTCACCACCTTACGAGTCAACCACGTCCTCCACCCCTCGGCCACACTGGCAGTCCACACAGCACATCACATCATAATAACCAGATGGCCGACCTTCACGCAACACCAAGAGCTTCCCTCCATCTGTCTGTACGTCAGATATCTGGGGTCGACCAGCAGATGCTCACTGAACCAAAGGTGGTCCACCAGCTCTGCACGTACGTCAAGCGGGAGCAGCAGCAGTAACAACAAAAACAACAGCTTCATAATAAGGCTGAATAAGCAGTCGACCTATGTGTGAACAAGTGGCACATATACGGTAATAATCCAACATTATGAGAAACACTTCAGATCACCTTCTTGAAATGTATACCAAATGAATATAAATTGGGGCTATAATGTCAGCCCTAAATAATTGAACCTTAAGGTTGGACCGTAATGTTCTCTGCTGTTCGTCAGGATTAGAATACAAGATGATCAGGTCATTTTCTTCATTAATGATTATCAGTTTGAACAATTTCCTTAATTTTCAGTGACTGTATAATATCAAGTTGTCAACAGCATTCCTAGGTAACGTAGCGCTCTGCTTATAATCATATCATCATCACCAGTGTGGAGCGTTATGCACTAATAACCAGTGTCAGTAACGACGGTACGTGGAGACCATGAGGACACGTACAGTGGCTCAGCCGGGTATCATGTGGTGTCTCCATCACTCAGAAGGTCCGTGCCAGGTTAGGAGGGGGTGGAAGCTAGTGAGGTAGAAGCACGAAACATATACATAGCCGAAGGGGTGTAGAGAGCGAACAGGTGCTCCCTCACAGTAACTATGGAGATATGCTGAAGCTTACAACATGGCTCGTACGACAACGGATAAATAAGTAACGTGTGGGAATGAAGTAGTATTGATACTAGACAGTATATAATAAAATCCAAAAACAGATACAGAACTGATATCGAAACTTAAAGTATGCAAGTTACATCCAATCAGATATAAGTAGAGTGATTTTAGAACATAGGTAGGTATGCCAAAAAAACTCAGACAAGATTATATGTAAATCAATAAAGAATGGTATAAAACATTCCCTTGTATTGGTTGGTAATGAGAGATCCGTCCACTGCTGCAGGCAAGTGTCTGACACTGCCAGCCTCTTACAGTATGAGGCAGGTCTGAGGATATACTCTAACTCACATAAGGAACGAGTTTATAATTACATATGTAAGTTGTCGCTATTGAATTTCAGTCTGTTTGAAATCTGCTGATGATGTAGCGGATGGAGGCTTTTGTTTTGGCTCTGGAGAAAGGAAATGAGATGAATCAATTATAACTAAATATTCGGACTGCCAACTAAATTTTCCAAATTCGAGACCAGCTGGATACCACTGCCCACTACACCCGGGCAAGCATCAAGAACATTGAAGTCCAAGAAAGGATCGCTGGCCTGGAGGAAGGCATATTAGAATGCCTATAGACGCTCCAGCCTGCTGTGAGGCTTGATGACTTCTTTCACCCAAAAGAACAAGACTTGTATGGTATTACCGAATAGTTTCATGTCTATCCTCTGGATGTGAGCCCGTGGCATGACGAGGAAAGACACTAGCAACTTCTCTGATATGCCGAAATTTGTTCCATGAAACTGGTCTGAGGAATGTTACGTACCCGATCTAAGGAGTGACGAATGCGGCACTGGAGATATAGCTCAAGTCATGTTGGTTACATCTGCTGTCTTAGTTAGTTACCCAGATCTGAAGTATTTAACTCGGGGTAAAGGAGGTCAACGGAACGACCACAAACTCCCAGTTGCCCATGTCTGTCAGGGAAGGAGAATCATTCGGAATGGAGTAGCTGCCTGGCGGCTCCTCACTTGGTTCATGAACCCAGTACGAACCTCTCCATAACAGTCACACTGTCAGTAACTGCATGTGGATACCTCAGCGAGGTGGCACACGTAGCCAGGCGACACATTCAGGGAAGGATGGTTCTCGACCTGAACTCACAAGCGTAAGAAAATAATGTACAAAAAAAAATCTTATTATTCAGGCAAGAATGTTTTAGTGGAACACAGTCTGGAACGCTTCAGGGCTACTGACTTGGGATCAAGTAGAAAGATAAGAATGAATATGGAATGAATCAAAAATATGTGTCGTAGGTAGATCTTTCTTCACGTCTCTACGGCACAGCCACGAAGGTCTGGTATATTGCTGTTGGGAGGTCCTGTCTCCAGGGTTATATTGCTTAACGGTTTCAATCCCGTTTTTCACTATGAAATATCAGTTTCCTGAGCTTGACGCGGGTTTTCATTAAATTTCTACGACTATTCAATATAGATATCGCCACTATGTGCGCAGGTAGAGAAGCTATGTAGTACTAAATATCAGTCACATTCGTTATTACACACATATGAACATATGAAGTGACTGGCTAACGTTCAGCTGCAGTATAAAGTAATGGTGGTCTTGTGACAGTCTAGCACAAACAAAAGTTTTTCTTATATTATTGACGGACTGTATCAGTGGGGATCAGACTGTAGCCTGCCAGCTTGAAGCTCGATGTACCTTTTTTTGTACGTTGTCGGAATTAGAGTGAACTTACAGTTTACGAATAAAGAACAGGAAAATACAGGCCAGATCTCCGGCCATTAATTTCTTTTCATGATGTGAGAACTTATACACGGTCGGCCAAGAGGAAGGACATATTGTGCTGTATTATGGATAGTTTTGCACTTCGACTGTTCCCAATAACTGTTCTTCTTTATGACTTCGTCAATAAAGAGAGAGATAGAAAGACTGAGTACTATGAATGGTTAGAAGATATATCAGAAAACATAACATACAACCATAACTCAGTGACGCATGTATCAGGGTGAAACTTCTCAAAGCCTTAAACATTTTATAGTTCGTCTCTGTTGACCTCCAGCGTGAGTAATGTACCAGGTAATGGATCTTTTCCCGGGCCTCATCTCTTATTCATAAGACACGGCTGCCACAAATAAGAGAAGCGGGGGTCGGGGGGAAGCAGAAACTTATATTGCCAGGAGGTGGAGGAGGGATATGGCCTGTGATGAGAAAGATAAGCTGCGCCCAAGACAAAACTTGTGTTACAACTGGGATGCTGGGAGGCACAGATAGATTGTATATCCCGGTATGAGACGGGGGCTCTCGATATAAGCTGTGTCCCGACTTGGAATGGTAGGGAGACAGAGCTGAAGCGTATCCCAGTCTGTGATGAAAGGCTATTGCAGTGAGGGACGGTGAGGGACGGTGAGGGACGGAGGTATGCTGGGTTCCACACTCAGGCGGCGAGAAGTAGAAGAAATACTGGAAAACACATGGAAGGTATGCTGGAGGTTGAGTGCAAGAGTAAACTATGTCCCGGATAAGGATAATGAGAGGCAGAAGGAATTTTCCTCATCCTAGGACAGTCTGAAGCAGTATTTACCTGGGTCTAAGGCTGGCTTAGAAGAAGTAGAGGGAAGCTACTTTATGGGAAGGGATGATGGGAGCCAGTGGCAAGTTATGAATCATAATGACGCAGTTAAAATAACGAACAATATGGTGGGAATAGAGGTTAGTTATGTCCTAGGCTGGGATGGTGGGAAGTGGAGGTAAATTATGTTTGAAAATGATATGGTAGAATTTTAAAGCAAGTTGTGCCCTCTCAAGGGAAGGAGAGAGGAAGACCTTAGCGTCTATACTTCCGTGCAGCCCTGCAGTCCCAGCATAGAGGAGCTTCCCCCTTTCCCATACTCTCCATCCCCATAATACCAAGATAAATGAGCTACAGCCCCTCGTTAACCACCCTATTATTCTAGGACATTATGGCTCCATTCACGGCTTCTCACTACCTGGACGAAGAAGTACTCCAGCTCCCTCATATCCACTCGATGTACACCCATACCCTGTAGTCCCGAGTGAAAAGGAACCTTTCCAATCACCCTACGTTGTCACAGCATCTCATACCAGCCTCTTCCCACTGTCCCAGAATCGATGCTCCACCACACCTACCCCTGCCTCCACGCTTCCAGGAAAGGTAGAGCTCAATTTTCTCTTACCTTCCTTACATCGCTTCGGGTTGTAGCCTTACAAAACAGTTTAGTCTGTGGGGTTGCGTTGGTGGGGAACGGAGGTCTGACGCCTGAAGGGGAAAAGAAACTCTCACCAGAGTATTACCTCAGCTCCGTAGCCCAAAGACCCTGGCCATGGATTCCAGGAATGGAGGGAATTGCAATTAACCCCCCCCCCCCCTCTACCCCACTACACCTACTTCTCCGACCCTGAAGTCACTTAAACAAGTAAATAGGCTCCGCTAACCTCGTTATATTCTGGCCCAGACGTGACGTATGGAGGGCAGAATACTCCCCGAATCCCCAGCAACACCTTAGTCCCACAGTGACGAGGGGATGTGGTGTCGGATCCTGTAGTACCTCTCCTGCTCCCAGAATCCAGGATAGTTGAGGCTCTTCCACTTTCCATCTTCGCAAATTTTGCATTCTTATGTTGATGGGATGGTCGCTATCGCCCGGCCTTGCTGATCAACTCGTTTCATTCCATATATCCTGGACAAATTGTTCTCGGATAATGGAATGTTTTAGGCCCAGCCAGCCATGTTCATCACGGTCTCCTCTCTACTCTCCGGCCTGCTGGCCCTGGGTGGTCCTGCCTCTACCCACCGTTCCCTAACGGCGACAAGTGAGAGCCTTCGAAACCCAGACTTTTCCTTTTCACCTCAATTCACAGTTCGAGTCGTCAGTCGTATAGCCGGACCCACAGGACTGTGCGTGTGGGATTCTAATAATCTATGATATTTCAGAGAGAAAAAAAAAACGTTTTTCCTCGACCTCGCCGAGGAATATAAGAACAAGCTTTGCGGACCGGTGCTGAAACCCTTGATTTAATCAGTCGGCGACCACACGTTAAGCCACTTTGATGGGGTTCCACATCTTCTCTACTACACATCGTTTTTCTTCTTTTCCCAGTTTTCCTTCGCATATACTGAGAGTTATTTCAGCTGTATTTCTGGTATTTGTTACCAGTAAGACTGACAAATATTCAACTAAACATTCTGATGATGGCCTCTCCATTAGTGGGATATCATTCACGTGGTCTAAACCAGAGTTTATGAGATTTTTGACGCGACAGCCAATGGTTAGGTTAGACCACTTGTTATGATGTACACACACACACACACACACACACACACACACACACAGAGTTACTAGGCAGGAAAAAACTATAATTGCCCTTCCTTACATATTTGAGACTGCTACGTGAATATTTCATATCATTGTCGTAGATAAAATGTGTCTCTACTTATTATTCTATCACTTAACCTCAGAATTCTTAATATCGTACATTCCTTTATGAGCCGTAGGACGTGCACTGTCGTTCAACCCTTCCTGGAAGTGTTCGGACACCGCCCGCCCAGACAGTGGCCCAGAAACTAATGGACTGTTGTGAGGGTACAACGGAAAGCTTTCGGCTTCCTGCGGAGACCAAATACGCTTCGCAGTGTTCGGTGTAT
>JAUUDZ010447085.1:0-12820 GCA_032361705.1 Panulirus versicolor
GTATACCACATCGTTCCAATTCACTCTATTCCTTGCGCGCCTTTCACCCTCCTTTATGTTCAGGCCCCGATCGCTCAAAATCTTTTTCACTACATCGTTCCACCTCCAATTTGGTCTCCCACTTCTCGTTCCCTCCACCTCTGACGCAAATATCCTCTGTCAATCTTTCCTCACTCATTCTCCACGGGAAAGTCCATACATGATCTGCCTTTCCTAGATAGCCGTATTGCCCAGTGATATGTTTTGTTTGTTTCTACGTAGTACAGGAAACTTTTTATCTATGGACACTTGCAAAAAAGATTCTGATGATGCATGACCCTGGCCGAGGTCTTGGTTGGTAGTCTTAACAGCTGCTTTGTTGCCATCCCGTTATAGACCCGTCGCAGAGGGAGGAAGGGAGGGAGGGGAGTGGACGTGTAAATATTTGGGGAGGTCACCGAAATGAGTCTCCCTCTGGGTGAGTCGGAGGAAGGGGAGAAAGGTAGGGGGTCCCTCAAGGCAACACGAGAAACACTCAGGAACTCTGACCAATGAGTCCCAGAACAAACTGACGAGATACAAGCATGGCAGAGAAGGGTAGAACAGGAAATATGAGAGAAAATAAAAGACAAGTAGAGACGAGAAGTAAGTGTTCACTCTCACTCTTTCTTAACCCAGACACACACACACACACACCTCAATCCCTTACAACCCGGCCTCATCACTCTTACCTTCTTAAGTCGGGCTAATCCCCGACTGTAGCACCCTGAGCCAACCGTGGCCGACCCTCGAGATTACGGGAGCCCAGTTACCGCGTCACGCGAGGCTTCACATTTGCCGTATATCGCCAGTAATCACCATCACGACTGGATAGGAGACAATCTGGCCGCGGCCTTTATATAAACTTATCTAACCTCGCGCGTGTCACCACCCTTGTGAACCTCTATCAAACGGGTCATAATGGACTACGCCGGGATAATGGCGGGAAAGATCGTGGGGTTATGAGGGGGATCAGTTGCTCTGTGTGTCAACACCCCAGACACGGACAACCCATACGTAAGGAACGTGTAATGTGGTAATCAGTATACGTCATAAGACAGCCATGAAAAAGGTTCTTTATGTGCAAAAAATGCATGTTTGTGGGGCATGTTCATGGTCTTAGAATTATCCTGAACACCTGAGGAAGGATGTGCTCTAGATTTTTTCGACTGGTGATCCCAACTCGACGTTAACGACCCTCAGTGGCCCTGGAAGTTGATGGGCCCTGCGCCCAAATCACCAACCACCCCATACGCTGTCATGAGTCACCGATGTGTTTATAAACACGACAGAAGTTAACGTCTGTGGCCAACACGGCGGCACGATCCTTCAACGCAAGGCTGTCGCACCCATGGGTCGTACTGTCATGGACAATAGTCGTACCGTCGTGCTTGAGGTGTCTCCAGACTTAATTCATGCATCGCAGAAGATCACTAACAACCTCGTTCTCGTTGAGAGTACAGGAGAAACATCTATTCCTCTAACTCTATCTTTATCTATCTATCTTCATATGTTCATTTGTTATGGAAAAGGACGAAATATAAAAAAAAAGCTATCCACGCAGCATAACAAATCCCTAGCACTGGGAAAGCAAAAGACCCCACGTACTAAATCGAATGGTAACAAAAGACGAGACAGACCACAATAAAAGATGGTACAAGGAGCACCTGGAAACAAGAGAGGAACACTCAACAGCAAGACCTGATGGAAGAGAACGCGAGATACAGAAGCGACCAGCAACACCAGGGCATTATAAAATAGTTAACAAAAGCCGTAAAAAAATATTCAACAACAGCAAGAGCAGAGGCAATAAAAGCCCCAGCATTTCACTAGAAGCAGCAGCACGTAAAGTCAGACGATGATATGAAATCCCAGCATCAATAGCAGAGGCCAACAGCAAACAAATGCACCAAAATCAACAGGGGTAACGGGAGGAGCAACAGCAACAACGGCAGTACCTGAACCAATAGCTTCCCGTACACCCTCCAACAGTATGAAAAAAAAAGTTAACAGAAATCAGATCGGCAACAAGAAGTGGAGGGGTGGAGGGAGGGGAAGATGGAGGGATAATGGAAGGTAGGGGAGAGGAGGGGAAGGAGGGTAGGTGTGGTGGCGCGAGATACCAGACTATCAGCTCGTGCAGCCGTAAGAACACCAGTTCATTTCCTATGTTGGACGTGTTGTGATGTCATCAATCCTTCCCTCCCCCTTACGCGAGCCCTTTCATTCCCCCTACATACCCTCCGGGGTGCTAGACCTCTATCTCCCTTTCACCCATGCCCATGGGCCCGCCAAGGCTCAGAGACAACCCAGCAGCTCATCCATCCCTCGGAGCTGGTCGATAACTGGTATTCGTCGTTCCCAGTTTCCCCTGTTAGCGAAGCAGCGCCCGGGAACAGACGAGGAAAGGCTGCAATCGCTCACATCCATTCTCCCGCTCTCATATGCAATGCAACGAAACCACAGCTCCCTATCCACAACCAGGTCTCATAGACCTTTCCGTAGTCCTCCCCCGACTTCATCATACGCCCTGGTTCGGGTTCACTGACAGCACGTCGCCCCTTATATACCACACTGTTCAAATTAATTCTATCCCGTGCATGCCTCTCACCCAGATATTCACGACTGGGACACAGATGCCAGTCCCTTCTCTAATATATACCTATCACCATTCGCCTATCCAGCGTTCATAGTAACTCTCACCTATCCCCCCCCACCCGCACCACACACGAACCCCACATTCCTCAATCCTAGCTTCACTATCTAGCAATCATAGTGTGATTCACCGCTCTCACTCACGGAGCCAATGCCCCTAGCACGGGTAGGCAAAAAATACTGTCAGCCAGACACAGTCACTGGAAAAAGGGGGGGGGGGGGGGAATGGCTATACTGCTGTCCTGGTCAAATCATTTCCACAACTCGGGTGAAGTTCGTCCATGGCAGAAGACTACGCGCATTACCACCCAGATTTCAATTACTTCCTCTGCACACCACCATTCCCGCCCGTTATGGCAAAGGAGGTAATAATACATGGAAACAGAGTAAGGAGGAGGAACAAGACTGGACGAACTGGAGTAAAGAGAGAAAAGTAAAAGTCAAGAGAAAAAATGAGTTACAGGAAGAGTGGGAAAAATATCGAGAAAAAGAAAATGAGAAATTTAATGTCTGAGCGAACTATTATCATCACAAAAGGATAACATACAGCTTATCTTTACATGATAACAAAGGATGTTTGTCACACTTACACGACATCATCTGCTGTGCTGGCCGCACTTAGATCTTAATAAAAAAAAAAAAAAATCCTTATAGTTGCCAAACGGTGCAACAAGTGATCTGTTTCTGTGTCAGGCTGAGTTCTTGAATTAATTAATTAGCTAAATCTGGTAAAATTGCTGAGAAAAATATATCTTAATTAATACAGCAATACCTAGACTTCCACAAACATAATAATGAATGAATGAAGTATGAGATAAAATGACGTTAAGATGCGGCACCCCATAACTCATCAGTCCTGCCTCCATGACGTCACCTGCACGCCCCCCCCTCCCCCCACCCGACTGTCCCCAGCCACTTCAAACCTGCCGGGGAGTATTTTTTGCAACCGCTCCCCAATCAACACTCACAGGGAAACAGAATTATTTCCCCCACCGTGTGTTGGCCCTCTTCTCCACCACCTACCTGCGAGTAGCCATCACCCTCCCCCAGCGTCAGTCCGGGGATCCAACCGAACAAAGGGACAACAGAAGTGATTCATTGACAACCCCATCGTCCGGCGGCTCACGATTCTCTGTAATTGGCGGGCGGACGGAAGAGTTTCCAATAAGCGTATCACACTCGCTCCCGGCGGCGAATTTAATTTTTGCCTGGCTACGCCTCGAGGCCAACGTCAGGGCGAGGCCGACTCTGGGACTGGAGCGACTGCTGCTTCACCGGCAACTTACGCAGGACATGACGAGAAAATGCAATGCCTTGCTTCGCTTGCGGCCCGACGGGCAGGTCCGCGAGCACTGCAAGACGATTGGCGGGAGTCCTCCAACTGCTGCTTGCTTTGACGGTTCTCAATGTCATTTACATGCCTGGAGAGAGAACAAGTGCCTCAATTTTACCGCCGCTTTTTCTAACTGGCCTCCACACAGTGTCTCCGACACGGCAGGCATGGAAGGAGACTTAAAACCGTCGTTCAACTTAAATGTCATCAATTCAACTTTAAACTTGATAAGGCGACTAGTGCTTAAGCCTTCGGAAAGCCCCGCGTTATCTGCATGCAGATCCGACAGACACGGTGAACGGCTGTTCGTTCACGTCTTGCTCGCGTGCTCCACACGACGATGTTTGCTGCTGCTGCTGTAGAGAGATTTGCCCTAATCGTTCAATCTTCATCGCGTGTTCACGTCACAACCAAAGATGATGCAGCCAAGTAATGTAGGACTCTAGTTGCGCGTCAGGCCAAAATATATATATATATAGTGTTTATTTACAAAATAACGAAGGGGTGGGTATGTGTGTGTGTGTGTGTGTGTGATCTTTTTTTCCCCTATACATATTCGCCATTTCCCGCGTCAGCGTTAAGAACAGAGGACTGAGGCTTAGAGAGAAAATCCTCACTTGGCCCCTTTCTCTGTTCCCTCTTTCAGAAAAGTAAAAACTGGAGGGGAGGATTAACAGCTTCCAAGCTCCCTTCCCTTTTAGTCGCCTTCTCCGACACGCAGGGAATACGTGGGAAGTATTTTCTCTCCCCTATCCCCATATATATATGTTTATTTATATATTGATTTTACCCCAGGACCAATTTCTATGAAAGATTCCTGGTGTAACTCAGGATCTTTTTGGAGAGGTTCTTTCTGATTGTAGAGCAGCCTTGAAACTGCGTAAGCTCCATAAAAGGTGTCCTAGGGTTATATGATTCAAATTAAATAATTTGATATAAGATTGGTGTAAATATAGGTGCATGACAGATGCAGTATGATATGATCATTCTGGAGAGTGATGTGTATGTAGATGATTTTCTGGTATTGTTTAGTAATCTTAGTGTTGGATGGGAAGGGTTTTAGTGATTCTGAATTACCAACAATGATTTTTTTTATTATAGGGTACCATTATTGGTGGTTGTGTATATGGAGGATACTTTCAAGATTGGTGAATAGTCATGGATAGTAACCTTGATATTTAAAGGACATTTCTTTGGAATCCAACTTGTTCTGAATGGAGAAAATAGTTTATTGAATATCAACATAGTTCTGCAGATTTTGTGCACAGCCTTTGATGATATTTTATTAATTTTGTCTTCCCCCATTGAATAGCAGTGATAGCTAACTATCTTTTTACGAAATTAAGTTATAATTTGTCCTCTGTGCACTAGTATTTTTCTGTGTATTTGATGTTTCCTGATTAAGTATCCTCTCTGATTGTAGTAGTCGGAATGGCTCTAAATTTTGTGATCTTTTCAGTCCATCTATATTTATATATGTGACACCCGTTCCAATTGGAACTTCCTCAGAGGGGTGGCCACAGCAACAATCTCCATAACTAAAGAACTCCAGTGCTGCTTTTTAGCCTTTATTGACTTACCATTAACAGGCTACTGGCAGAGGGCAAGTCTAACACAGTGTTTGCAGAGACTCCTACGTAATGTTCCTAATGACTACTTCTGTCTAATGCTCCTACCTACAACTACTACTACTACTACTACTTCTTCTTCTTCTTCTTCTTCTTCTACTTCTACTACTACTACTACTACTACTACTACCTACTACTACTACCTAAAGTTTCTAATTCTCCTGCCTAAATGTCCCTACCTACTACTTCTATCTTCTGCTCCTACCATTTTGCCAAAAGGCAGGGCTAGCACGTAGTGCTCACTTCCGGAAAATCTAGTTACAAAGAATGAGCTGCATGAGTTAAATGTCGTCAAATTTTGCATTTGACAAGGAGAGCTTGTATATTTGTGGATAGAATGCCAGTAGTCCACATGTAATTGAAGTTGAAAGAAAAGACAGCTACCAGGGTCAGAGGAGTGCAACTTGACAACCACTAAAGTGCTGGCTTACTAAGCAGATGTCATTAGCCCTCCTGATACCCAGGTGGGTAGTACTGGTAATATATCTCCCTGGTCCTTGGCTGCCTCCCAGTAGTATGGAAGTGTGCTGCTTGTTATCATTATACAGTTAGTTTAAACTGTTTAGACACACACAGCATGTCCATTGCATTTGTGGGTCAGATGTCTGTGTATGTATGTTGTAATGAATGGTGCAACACCAAAAATAACATGCTCCCTTTTTCTGTAAAATCACCTGATCCATAACATCTAATGCTGGTTTCACCATAGTGCTTTAATTATTCTACTTTACATTCAAATGTTGGCCAATTATTCAGTGTCATTTTATACTGCTTTGGTTTCTAGTCATACATATATGCAACATTTTTCTTGTCGTAAATCACATACACACATGAAGCACTGACATAAGTAAACTCGCAGGAAAAATAAACACAGAAGCTCCAAGCTTTCGACTGTATTTCAAGCCATTTCATCTTTCCAGCAAGTTTACTTATATTTGTAACATGGTAACAAAATGATAATTTTAGGAATTCTTTGTTGTGTTGGTTTCCGGCTGGATTTTTGCTTTAACTGTTTTAACATATCATATAAGTGTATAGTTTTTTGTGTACATACTAATGATGAGTGTAGATACTGTGATGTGATGAGTAAGGACATTGAGATTAATGAAAAATTGAAAATATTCAAGGTGTAAAAGTATTTGATTTTATTTTATACAAACCTCTTTTTTTTCAGTAAGCTTGAAAAGCAGTTAAGGTAGTGGTTCCCAACCTTTTTTGTTTTGTGCTTATAATCTGTCTCTCCACCATCTTTCCTCTAAGATATCAATCTGACAAAATTATGATACTTTGAATATGAATCGATCGTATGTTAAGGATCTTACTAAACATATAAAAATGTATGTAAAGTCTACTGTCCAACATTTCTTAACATGAAGATGCATTCATATTCCTTTTAACTTTCAATTGGAATTTTTAGGACTGACAACACCTACCATCTAGACAGCTCTCCTGTGCCACTGGTGTAAGTGTACTATAGGTTGGGAACTACTGAATTAAGGCTTTATTTTTATAAAATGCATTGTAAAGCTCTAATGCAAGATCACTCTATTTAGATATAATGTATTATAATGAAATATCTGCACTGAATTGGTCCATAGTACTTATATTGTTATTCAAGTTTTTCCAATGATCTTTTCTGAAATGAAGTAGTCATAGTATCTTAGAAGGTGTTCTTAAAAGGCAATGTTTATATAAAGGATAGTGTAAGTTTTGTAACCCACTTGACCTTCAGCAATCATTGTACATTTTTCCAAATGTTAAAATAGTGTACATAGCATTGTTTAATATATTCTGCAACTTTTAATCAAAAGGTTTTATTTTTTGAATTTTATGTCCAACCCTAGGAATATATTGATATTTGTGATTGTACTGTTTATCAAAGATTATGGGAATGAATGTGATGATTTAATTAGTTGCACAGTATTTCTTTGAAATGCAGTATCTGCAAGAAAAACCTCCTCTGCCTACCCCATAGTTTCAAAAGCGATGTCACACTTACATTCTAGTACTTTGTTATCTCTCCTTTGGCCTTGATTACTATCTTGAGATGTCTAGGCATGGCATTGTCAAGGTTCATGAAATAATCTGGGCCTTTGTTTTGGGGCCATAGTGTCTTGATCCCCTGAATGTCATGTGGCACTGATGAGGTGTTGCAGGAAGCAACCACCTGATTTTGCATTCTGGGTGTCCATTGTGCTTAGAAATCTCATGTGTATCCACATTTTCTTCCCTCCAGAAGAGAATTTGGGCTTTCTCTTCCTAAGAAAGGTAAGAGCTAACCATCTTGAAGCTCAGGCGGAAGAAACACAGTACCAAAAATCAAAATTCTCAAAAATGAAGTTGCAGCCAGGAAGAGTAAAGAAAGAACATCCTTCCCCTCAAGATAGCCAGAGGCTGCTGCCACTCGCACTGTTAGAAAGAATAGTCTCACTGACTAGATGTAAGATGATTTTATCGTGAAGGTGTCATATACTTGTTTCCACAATAAATCTTAGCTGTATATCACCTTTGAAAATATATTGGGGGCAGTGTTTTTGACAGACACTTTATATGCTTAGATTCAGTACATCGTGGAAATATAATTTGAATGACACAGCTACTTCTTTTTCTTGTGTGGGTTGGATCATCTCAAATTTGTAATGTTGGAATTCTCTTGAGTACACAGTTTCCAGCTCAAGCCTTGTTGTTTTGATTGATTTCCATATTAACATTACAAGGGCATAGTTTTTGCATTTAACTGACATAGGAACCTCAGTTATTCTCACAATACATCACACATACATCATCTCACACACATCGATGATCCTGAACAGCTGTCCTTTCTGGGCTGGCTAATCAGAGCCCAGAAAAAAGAATTGTACTCATCATAATTACAGAATTTCTCTGGAAGTGGTTTTACACATTCTCTACTTTGTCTATTCCCTGGTTTCCTCTTGTGCCTTCTGATTGACTGAGGTCATCTGCTTGAAGAGTTATCCAAAGTAGTTGGACCCTGACACAGGAAGCCCAATTATGCCTCTAAAGCATCATGTTCAGTAGGGTTAAGGGACAAGTTAATTGGGATGCAAGTTTTAATGGAGAAAAATTGGAGGAGGTGAAGTATTTTAGATATCTGGGAATGGACTTAGCAGCGGATGGAACCATGGAAGTGGAAGTGAGTCACAGGGTGGGGGAGGAGGCGAAGGTTCTGGGAGCAATGAAGAATGTGTGGGAGAGAATATTATCTCGGAGAGCAAAAATGGGTATGTTTGAAGGAATAGTAGTTCCAACAATGTTATATGGTTGCAAGGCCTGGGCTGTAGATAGGGTTGTACGGAGGAGGGTGAATGTGTTGGAAATGAAATGTAAATTTAAGGACAATATTTGGTGTGAGATGGTTTGATCGAGTAAGTAATGAAAGGGTAAGAGGACAGGGTGTTGAAATGGTTTGGACATAAAGAGAGAATGAGTGAGGAAAGATTGACAGAGAGGATATATGTGTCAGAGGTTGAGGGAGCAAAGAGAAACAGGAGACCAAATTAGAGGTGGAAGGATGGAGTGAAAAATATTTTGAGCAATCGGGGCCAGAACACACAGGAGGGTGAAGGCATGCAGGGAATAGAGTGAATTGGAACGATGTGGTATATCGGGGTCAATGTGCTGTCAATGGATTGACCCAGGGCATGTGAAGCGTTTGGGGTAAACTCTGGAAAGTTTTGTGGATACACAGAATTATCATTTCTAGAATATCTGTTCTTAGGCCCAAAACAAAACTTGTTACCATAGCCTCCAGTTTTGAAGCTTGTTCTACGTGATCTTTATATTATTGTCTGCAGAGAAACATTGTCCATCCCCGTATGTTTTCAAAGGTGATATGCGCTAAGGTTTATTATAGGTACAAGCATATGATGCTTTCAGGGTGAAATCATTGTACATCTGATCACTGAGACTAGGGTTTCTAATGGTGTGAGCACCAGCAACTCACATCAGTATGCCTCAGGCTATCTTGAGGAAATGATGTTCTTTACTTTTCCAGGCTGCCAATTCATTTTGGGAACTTCATTTTTGGATGCTATTTTTCTTCCACTTGTGCTTCTACATGATTGCCTTTCACCTTTCTAAAGAGAGAAAGCCCACATTCTTGCCTGGAAGCAAGAGAATGTGGCTGTTTTCTGCAGCACCTCATCATCAGTGCCATCCCTATGGACCCTATGGACCCAAAACATGGACCCAGAATACTTCTGGAACCTTACCAATTCTGTGCAAATAGTATTTGAGGCCAAAGGAGAGATGACAAAGTAATGAACTGTTAGTGTAACATTGCCTTTGAAAATACATGGGGAGGTGGACAAGGTTTTTTGCAGACATCTTACTTCAGAAGTGCTTCCATGCTTTTTATCTCTTCTGTTCGGTAGTTTCCTGTTGTGCCCTAAGTTTTTTGGTTCCTCTGTCTCAGGAAGTTTTCCACATCATTATCAAATCTGCTGAGGAACTTGTCATAATTGTTTCCTGTAGCCCATATTTCCTTTGAAGGCATCATTTGACCTCTCCCCTTAGGCTTTAGCTTAATCCTGTGTTTTAGTTACAATTTTTATTGCTGTTTATTAAACTTCCTTCAACATTCCATAATCCTCATGAGGCATACTGGTGCAGGTTTATTATCTTTCTTAAATATATTTTTCAGACTTCTCAGTATCCAAGTTCTATTGTGGACATAAGTAGTATACCAGGGAGGTATATTACTGGTACTACCTACCTGGGTATCAGAAGAGTCAGTGATGGCTGCATAGTGAGCCAACATTTCAGTGGTTGTTAAATTGCACTCCTCTAACCCAGATAACTGTTTTTCTTTCTGAATCACCCACTCGTGGACTGCTAGCATTCTGTTCACAAACATACAATCTCTCCTTGTGACATATTACACATGACAACAGTAAATTTACACAGTTCATTCATCACACACACGACTCTACATTTTCCTGTGGTGATTGTTATACATTATCCCTACCTTTCAGCTGAATGGTAGGAGCAGTAAACAGAAGTAGAAGGTAGGAACATTAGGCAGGAGCATTAGATAGAAACATTAGGTAGAAGTGGTTGGTAAGAACATTAGGCGGGAGCATTAGGTAGAAGCAGTAGGTTGGAACATTAGACAGGAACATTAGGTTGACACATTAAGTAGAAAACAGTAGGAACATTAGGTAGGTGCCTCTGGAAACACTATGGTAGAGTTGCCCTCTGCCAGTGGCCTGTTAAGGATGAGGCACTAAAAACAAAGATGCGGTACTGGAGTTTATCAGTTATGGTGATTCTTTTGCCATGGCCACTCCCGTGAGGGAGTTCCTGGAGGGAACTGGCATTAGGGATGTGGATAGATAAAAAAGTCTCAGGAAATGCTTTTTCAAAGATTTACCAAGCCTCTTCTCTTGGGTAGACATGGGGGCTCTGTGTCACTTTAAACCAGGCACATACCTTGTGCTCAATCTTGTCACTAATCTGTAGCATATCTCCTTTATAATTTTCTTGTGTGGTTTCTGATATTTTTTTAACATGCAAGTCCCCCTTTCACAGTAAAATACTTGTATTTGCTTCCCTCTTTGGCCAGCTTTTATTAAATTAGATTGGGTTGAATTTCATCAACCATGCATCTGACACAAGCTAGAGATTGTCCAAGTCTCTTAAGAAGACACAGGTTGCCACAGTCTTGATTACTCTGTTCATCCTTTGTGATAGTATGATAGTATGATAACATGGTATGATTCTTGGTAAATCTTTTACATTGGTCAGGATTAGCCATGGCCTCTTAAGACTAAGCTTTGTGGATCAATATGGTTGAAAAAACAAAAGTAGGCAAACTTACCTAATTTAAATTAAGTGTTCTCCGGACATTTAAATTTTGCACACAAGCTAGTGATGTGCTAATTGCATCATTGTTGATGATTTGATAGATTATACCATCACCTCAGTGCCTGACTTCCAATATACTTAATTACATAACTCAGACATGTATTTCTTTTCAGTTTATAATACTAATCCTACTTTACATTTTTAGAGACTTTGTATCATGATACTTATTGAATGATTGATAATGAATACGTAAAGTGTTTCACTGTGCACCATAGGGTTTTTACTTTTGATTTAATTTATTATTAGATATAGCATTATTCATTGCATATTACTTACATAATTTTCAGATATATGTATACATCATTTACAATTCTATACACAATATTGGTTATTCAGTGCACATTGACCTGAGCTGTCTGCATATACATCTGCTCTCACCTTGGTTTAGAATATTCCAATTATATTTTCTCTTTATCACTGTCAAGATCACTTTCATAGTGTGATGAAAATCACTTTTTTTATCACAGTCAAGATCTTTCATAGTGTGATGAAAATCACTTTCAACATCTGCTAATCAATATCACTATTATTAGTGCCTCAATTGGTAATTGGCTGGGTCAAGCATGCACAGTTGGTGCAAAGAGTATCAAGAACACGAGCATGGGATGGACAGGACTGTACCTTCCCCTTCTGTGTGTTATTGGTAACTGACACAGCAAGATTTTCTCTTGATACTAATAGTGGTTTCATTTGACAAGGTAACTCAACTCAGCATATCAAAAAACTCACCTTTGAATATACCAGATGGTGGTGTTTGGGTCTGGCATCATGCTTGTTATAAAATTTTTACCACATGGACTGGAAAGGGAACTGTTTACAAATTTTGCGTACAACAAAGTTATCAAGTTTGTATAGACCTCAAATATTAATATTTGATAATAGAAGATTCAGAGATATTTCTCGTGGTAAAGGAGTTACAGTTAATAACTGAATTAGTGTTACTCCAGTCAACACAATGGTCATAATTTTTAACATGATTAAGCAAATACCAGTTGACTTCTGTGTCTTCTATCTCATTCTTGAATCTCCCCTGACAATGGGATCACGGCACAAAAGTGCACTTTAGAACTTATCGCATTTCACTTTCCTCGTGGTTATCTGCATATATATGTATATGTATGTACATGTACATTATTTTATATTCATTATTTATTATAAATGTTTCCCACATCAGTGAGGTTGTGCCAGGAAACAGATGAAGAATGGCCCATCCACTCATATACATATATATATATATATATATATATATACACATAAACGCCCACATACGCACATATCAATATATACATACACATACACA
>JAUUDZ010447107.1:1183-12818 GCA_032361705.1 Panulirus versicolor
AACTGTCAGCATCGTAAAGTCAGTCCACTGAGAAACTTAAAAGTTACAGGTACGTCTCTTGTTTTTTCCTATTCCTTCCAAAGTGGGGAAGTACACGACATTTTCTTCTTCTTCTCCTCTTCTTCTTATTCTTCTTCCTTTTATGTGGTAGATCTTTAACTTGTTAGATCTTTAACTTGTTGGATCTTTAGCTTGTTGGACCTTCAGTTTTGTTGGATCTTTAACTTGTTGAACCTTTTTCTTTAAGTAAGATTCGTGTTGCCCTTTTTTGGATCCTATCTTGTAAAATGTATTCGTCCTCACGTGTGATAACTACTTTGATGTGGCATACTCTCCATTTTGGATCTGGGTCGTATACATATATCTTTTGAATATTCCTTTGCCCATGTGCCTGAAGACTGTGTTTACTTTCTCGATAATTCTCTTAATGTGGTTGTTAGTAACGAACTGCTTACTACGTCTGCCACATAGTCCTTCTTAGGTGAGGATGAATAGCTGGGCCGACTGCGGACCGATTACCGCAGACACTATTCGACCCTATGCGTGCTCGACCCCGGAGCGGCCCTTGAAAATGTCATGGTCAGCAACGCTAAACGCTACACCAGGGAAATCCATAATCTTACTATAATCCATCTTGTTCATCTTACATATACTTCGGTTAGATAACATTATTCACTTGTCTGAATATAGACAAAGTCTTCTTTAAATGCTCCCCATATTCCTTATAGTTTTAATATCATCTGCAAACATACCTAGATGTGAATCTAGTTCTTTTGGTAAGGCATCTACATCGATCAGATACAGCAGGCGTCCCAAGCCTGATCCCTGTGGAACACCGGCACTTACTCTTACCAACTGAGAAAGGCACCACTGACAAGTGTCCTCCGCTCACGTTTAGGTAATTGCCTATAAGGATACCTTTTCTTTTTGCCAACCTGTTCTGTGGGACACGTGTGTGTGTGTAAGAATAAACCACTTCGACTGCATGCGTGAACCTACTGACAATTATGAACTGAAGTAACTTTTCAAACGTAAGCCTGTCTAGTCGCACAAGTGTATGTATACACAGTTGTGGGGGGAAAACGTGAAAACGCCTTACACACAGACCTTTTAATGACTCCTCATGAAAACCTACAATGTGGGGAAAGCCAGACACGCGAGGGGTCTGGCCGCGGTGCACAGGCAGCTACTGATTGCCTCGCGTGTCGTAATACCGGCATGGCAGGGTCTACGTAGGGGCACATGGGGAAATTCGGCAGCGACATGAAATAAGACAGCCACATGAACCTGGCAAATAAATCAGTTTTACGAGGAACTCGTGGTCTTGTGTAGGGGAGGAACAGGTAGTAGCAGTAGGGCGAGGGGAAGGGGAGTGTGTGTGTGTGTGTGTGTGGGTAGGGGTTGGGGGGGGAGATAAGAAGGTGGGGGAGGATTGGGGTGCTATGTGGGGCTGAGGGGGAGAGAGGGTGAAGTGGCGTGTCTATAAAATTTAAACGACTTGTATGCAATTTGGAACTTACAAGCTGCTTGTTTGTCTCTGAATTAAGCTATCTTTACGAGCGTTTTTACAGTACATTATAACCTTTGATAACTGAAAGCGTTAACAGACGGGATTATCGGCACCCGATTAAGAAAAGCCCTTTATGGTACTCCAACGCAAGTCTGTGTTGATATAGTTCTATCTCTGTAAAGCCGAATCCTTTGACTGCTTTATTTTTGGGTCATCATTTATCATTTTCTTCTGTATTTCAGGATTTTACTCTAATTTCTCCCGTGTACCTCACGACCACATAGAGAGTTAACCAAGTCTAGCTGGGCGGGCAAGCAGCGTTGAACTTGTGTTCTTTGGAGAGTTAAGACGTTTCATTAATTCTTTGTTCCTGAAAAACTGTTCTAATTAATTGGATTATAGTGGGAGTTTTTTTTTTGCTAATGAGGAGTTGAGTTGTAGTCGGTGGTGGTTGGGTCATACGGCTGATGAGGGTGGTGTGGTTGGTGGAGGTACTGGTGAGAGGTGAGGATGAGGTTGTTGGTGAAGATGTTGGTGGTGGGGGTGGCGATGTTTGGTGATGGCATGGCTAGCAGAGGTGTGGTTGGTGGTAGAAGGCACGATCGGAGGTGGTGTGGATATTGGTTGCTAGCGGTCCAGGCGAAGGTGCGAGCGCTGTATGTTGATAGAATATCAGGTGCTGGTTTGGTTGATGGTAGTATGGTTTATTGGTGGCAGAGTCAAAAGACGGTGTTGTTCGGCGATGATGGTACTTTAAGTGATGATGTGTTGGGCTCTTGGTGATGTGGTTGTTGGTGGAGTAATCGTGAACTGAGGTCCATCATGGGGGATGACGCTGGTGGAGGTGTAGTCGGTGTTATAGTCGACCTGAGTGTAGAAAGTGGTGTAATTTTTAATTGTAGATCGATTACTGATGATGTGGTTTGTGGTTGTGTGGTTTGCTATGGTGTGGATGTTAGGAGCATCTTCCGCAATGACGTTTCTGATGATAGAATGTTCGATGGCACTAGAAAGGTGTAACTGGTAGACGTGTAATAACGTTTTTATGGTGGTGTTTGGTTATGTGGTTATTAATGAGACAGTAATGTTGTTAGAGATGCTGTTGTTGTTGGTGGTTGCCAAGTTAATGGCAGCATGGTTGGAGATCTTTCGTACACTAAGGTTAAGGTTCTTCGTAATGATGATGATCTTAATGTCAGAGGTGATGTTGGTGTTGATGATGTGTCTCCTGGTTAGACATTTGTTATCGGTGTCATCTGTTGTAGTGTAGTGGAGGCTGATGATACATGATACAGTAGCTGGCAGCATGACTGATGGTCGTGTGATTAACTGACTATTGACAAATGAAGTTATACGTGGCAGTAGTTATGTTGGTAGTGATGTAGTGGCTGACTGTGAAGTTGGTGGGATGCAACCGAGTGGTAATGTTGATGGTGCACACGGTGTGTTTGGTCGAGGTTTTACGGGTGTTGGTGGTGCAGATGATGGTAGAGTGAGAGGTGGTGGCTGGTGTGTTGGTGGTAATGTTAGTGAAGGTATAATGGTCTTATACATTTTTTTTCATATTCTGCAAGTATGTGCGTGTGTGTGTGTGTGTGTGTGGTTTGGGGTGGCTTGGTTGGTGGTAGTGTGATTGGTTGGGCGTGGGGACGCAGTATTGTGGTCGACGGTGACGTTGTAAGTGGTGCTGATTGTGATGATGGTAAAGTGAAGGACATGTGTGACTGCTGGGCGGCTGAATGCTGGCAGCGTGGATGTTGGCGGCATGAGTAACGTTGGTTCTACTTATTGTAGTGTAGCTGATGTGGTGTAGCTGATGTGGTCCGGTGTGGATGCCTCTAGGTTGGTGGTGAAGTAAGTAGTGCTGTATCTAGCGATGGTATGATTGGTATAATCGGTATGCATATGACTGGAGAATGTTGCCAGTTGCATGATCAACAGGATTTTCTTTGTTTTTCCAGTTGTGTGGTGGGTGGAAATGTTCATAACATGTATGGTTGGTGGAAATGATATCTATGAACGTGTATTTGGTGCGTGTATGGTTGTTGGTGACAAGAACTGTAGTGTGTTGTGGTGCGAGTGGGTGCGGTGTACCTGGTGACACCTGGTGATGTGGTTGACGACGGGGGAGTTGATGGTAACGTGGGTTGTAGTGATGTGGTTGATAGCGAAACGTTCCATGATTGTGGTTGTGATTGTGGTTGTGGTGGTGCTGCCGTTGGTGATGTTTCGCGGGGAAAGAAGGAGAAGGGGTGGGGGAGTGTTTAGTTTGGTGAGCGAGGTCATGAATCCTGGTGATTTGGTTGTCGAGGTGTCACTGGAAATAAAAACTTGCTGTTTATGGTGTGCTTAGCGATGCAATCTGTCAGTAGACATAATGAATGGCGAGTTCAGGTTGATAATGTTGTTGGTGTTGTGAATGCTGAGTCGGTATTTGCCAAGTGTGAAACTAACTCACAGGAAAATAGTAGAAACGTAGCACAACATGGCTGTGGGGAGAAGCATCCTGTTTACCGAAGAGTCCCCTCACATATGCCGGGGGTGTAGCTCAGTGGTAGAGCATTCGACTGCAGATCGAGAGGTCCCCGGTTCAATCCCGGGCGCCCCCTCAGCATAAGGTTTTCCTACAGTATATAAATGTTTACCTGACGGTATGTAAAATGCATGAGGTGAGACCCCCTTAAGTGTAGAACTCTCTTCCCGTACTATACAAATAGGTAATTACACTCACACACGTAAGTACCGTAATATCTCAACTGTGTGTTAATCTTAGCTGAACAGGTGCCTAAATTAGATACACAATTCATTATGATTATCATTATTGCTGTTATCATTATTAATATTATTATCATTATTATTATTATTATTATTATTATTATCATCTTTAATGTTATCATCAC
Organism: Panulirus versicolor; assembly: GCA_032361705.1. Classification (NCBI taxonomy): domain Eukaryota; kingdom Metazoa; phylum Arthropoda; class Malacostraca; order Decapoda; family Palinuridae; genus Panulirus; species Panulirus versicolor. The sequence continues at coordinate 5,594 of JAUUDZ010447107.1, forward strand.
GCTGGCTTAGGTTGCTGTTGCTGTGTGTGTGTGTGTGAGTGTACGTGTGATTTGTTTGTTATGGGGAGAGAGTTTTACACTCCTGCTGCTCTTAGTGTGTGTAATTATCATTTTATTTGTGATTACTAATTATATGTTACGGGGAGAGGGCTTTCCACTCGTGTTGCCCTGTCTCTTAACCTTGTATATATGTGTCATGTCTTTACTCCTATGGATGTAAGCGCGCGCGCGCGCGCGCGCACACACACACACACACACACACACACACACACACACACACAAACACACACACACTTCCTATTTGAGATATGTAAAAGTGACTCGCCAGGAGGATCGAGCTCCTACCTAGATATCCTTGTGGGATAATGCTGAGGTCATGGAAGTGTTGCTCCCTCTCCCGGTGCCCCCACCCACCCACCTCCCATACGGCCTCCTGCTCTCCCACAAATCCAACTCCTGCACGATCCTCTTTCACCCCCCCCCCCTCCCCAACACCCTCCCTTCCCCGTAACCCCATCCTTCGTGCGGCCTTCACCTCCCCAGACCACCCACCCCTTTAATGGTCCTCTCCCCTCACCAGACCCTCACACTCAGCAGTGGCCTGTCTGTATTCTTTTTTTACCATGGTGACCCTGTGCCGGACACAGTCCATCATATACATGATTATTGATTTTAGTAAGAAATAAGCGAGACTTTATTCTATTTTGCTAATTAGTCGTACCCCACTTTTTCTGCCAAGTTTTAAAACCTATCCGTAATGCTGATCCGGACTTCTAGACATCGATCACACAGATATACAGACAACCACGCCATTGGTCCCTTATAACACCGATATGTGACAGAAAATATGACTTGGTTCATGAGTCAGTTGCTTGGACCCCATAAAGGAGGAGGAGGAGGCGCCACATGAGGCTCACCTCAGGCTCCTCAATCCTTCGCTAAGGAACCTTCCCCCGTCGAGTCATTACTTGCTGTCGTCGTGATAATACCCTGCCACTTATACGTTGGTGCTCATAAGAAGCAAGGGGGAGAGTGGACGACTTCTATACAACGACCTCTCCTCCTCCTCCTCCTCCTTCCAGTCGTCTACTTCCTCCTCCCCGTAGCGTCGTGTCGTAGTTTCGTGAGGAGCCTTCTCCACGCCCAGCTTATATCATTATTTTTAACGTACTCATGTTATGGTAATACTGGTGGAATCATATATCTCTTTCGTCCCTGTGTGGTGCTTGTACCATTATGCTGTCGTGTTTGTGTCTTAAACACAGACGTCATGCTGTGGCATTAAGCATGGCAGCAGTATATTCAGAGCGACTTGCTTGGGACTTTTTTTTCATCGTCTGTTGGTCGTGTTTCGTGTTTTCGATGATAAACACGACAAGTCGCCGTTGTTGCTCCTGATGGGATCGTCTTGTGAATCGTGCTCGCTTCGTGTTCGTGTCGTTGTTCGTGGCGATGTCCGGGACACGAATGTCGTCAGTCTATGGGGTATTCTGAGGGACCCGAGGGCGGGAAAAAATAGGAAAATGATTTCGTAAGTATCATTTCACAAACGTTATCAAGACACCTGTGGCTTCAGAGGGACTAAGTCCATCGAGTCTGTGGGGCTGGAAGGTCCTTCAGTGCCTTCAGGAGGATGAAGAACTCCCTTGTGTTTACCTCGTGAGTGAGCAGCACCGTCGTTGGCTGACACAACAGAGCACAGTCAGTCTCGCCCAAGAAATCTCTCGCTTCGAAGGGATCCATCCTGGCCCAGCTACTGAGAGCAGCGCAGCCTTGGATCTGTGCTAATACCTTCGTGGATACAGAAGGTTACCTTTAGTGCAGAATAACTGTAAAACTTCCATGAGTATAACGTTCTTGAAAACACGTTCCTCTTTATGATTCCAAATGTCAATGTATTTTGCTTGCATCAATGAAAAGCTGCTAAAAAGTATTACGATATTTTGTGGTGGGTTTATTACATTTGTAGCCACGTTGAAAATTAGTTCAAAATCAACCCAAATAACAATATCAAATTTTCATAACTCGACAAAGACTGAATGGTAATCATTCGTACTGTATATTTATATTTTTATCCCAAAAATTTTAAAAATCGAAAAAAACGTCCCCTATGAGGAAAATAATCGTCCTAGGTTTTATCGTTTTGATAAAGACATCGATATAAAACTTACAAAAAAAAATTACACCAAATTTACTTCCCAAATTCACTGCTTCGATTGGCTAGTATGTTTATTTCCCCTACGTAGAGGACATCACAGATATAGTAGCAAAGGACAGGGAATGTACTACCACGGCGGTTTATGAGTTATACTGATCTTATGAAGATTATTAACTATCATATGAAAGGAGGATTCTCGACAGCTGGACTGTGCATGTGTTCATGTATGTGATGTTAATGCGTTCGTGTATGATTGCCTTTGTGTGTTCGTGCGTGCTTACATGTATGTGTAAAGTCGTCTTTGTGTGTGTGTGTGTGTGTGTGTGTGTGCGCGCGCGCACGTGAACATATACCAGTAAATGCCTTAGTTTGTAATGTAAGGCATCAGTACAGTACAGAGAGGGAGTTCTACACTTTTTGAACCCCATCTCTTTAGCGTTCACTGCGAACATGAAACTTTTTGAATTTGTCTATGCCGTCCACATTCACAGTTCCATCATGCAGTTTAATCCATTCACCCGCTACTCTTATCCTATAAGAATAACTTTACATTCTTTCTAACAAGTTTCTTCAATTATGACGTTATCAAACTGGTTTGAAAACTTAAAGGGTTGTGACCAGGTGGACAAATCTATGGCCTCTAAACTCTCCCTAACTCAGCAATCTTAATTTTGTTACCAATTTTGTTGCCCTCCTCTGGACCTTCTTTGTTAGTTCTATGTGTTTCTTTTGAGTGCGTTGACCAAGCATGAATAGCATTTTCCAGTTTGTCATAAGCTACGAGCGGTATGATGAATAACTCCTTATCAATGTACATGAATATCATTCTAACATTTCCCGAAAGATGGTTTGTTTCCTTTGCCATTTTCCCGACAGGTTAGGTGAAATCTTTGGTTCTCTTGTACAAAGATTAGAGCTGTTGTGTCCAGCAGGATATTAATAGTATCGAGGGTTTTTTTTTCATACTATGTCCCATCTTAATCAATTTGCATTTACTCGGGTTGAATTACATCATCCATATTATCTGACCAATTTTGCACTTCCCCTTGTAAGCTGATGCTCTGTGTGTGCCCATACGTGTAGATGTGCGTGTGTGTGTGTGTGTGTGTGTGTGTGTGTAGTTGCATATTTATCAATATGTGTTTCTGCACATTATCAAATAGTTGTGCGAATGGCTGTGTGTGTGTGTGTGTGTGTGTGTGTGTGTGTGTGTGTGTGTGTGTGTGTGTGTGTGTGTACGCATATTATCTGCTGCTGTGCGCAGACTGGCACTTACTAGTGAGAACCTGAGAGCGAAGGGCCTGGGACGTGCCCTCTTGGTGACCACTGGTGTTAGGTTTGCCAGGCTGGGGCGAGGAGGTCGACCTCTGACCTCCGCTCCCAATCCTCCAATGCCTGGTTATGCTCCGGGAGGGAGCACTGGCTCGCATTTCACGTTCCCGATCACCTCTCTCCGACACTTTCCCCAGTGGGATTTCCCCTCCCACTGCACATTCCGTGATAATCTCATGACGTACACTAAAATGAACATCATACACTAGCTGTTAATCCTGAGTGTCCTACTGTGTAGTCAAGCCTCAGAAGCAAGCAAATGATAATATTCCACAGTGAGGGACACGCGTTGCAGTCACGTTTATGCTCCGCTTTCCATACCGTAATTCAGAATCAACTGCTGTTTCGTAACTTCACAATTATCATTTTTTCAGGTATTACTCGAAACGTTAGGGCTTGCATCAAAATATGGACATATTTCAGAGGGAGGACAATGCTCTTTTAAAGTCTACCTATAGACAAATGGACATGGTCCAGAGTAAAGGATATGCTCTAAATTTATGTTCATGCCCCTAGAGTTGAGGACATGCTCCTTTGTAACGGTCATGTTTCGAACTTAGTCAAGACCATATCAGAGGGGGAAAAAAAAAGCCATGTTCCAGATATATTCTAGAGAAAAGAAAAAGAACACGTTTTGTAATATGTAGTATGCTAGACTCGTATAGTCGTGCCCCCAATATCACGGACAAGCTCCAGCGTAAAGTTCATGGTCCGGATTTGATTAAGACCTTATATCAGAGCAGAGCCTTGCTCCACAGTCTAGGCTGTGATCCAGACTCAAAAACCTTCTCTAAAGTCAAGTCTTTACTCCAGTGCAGGTGTCATGCTCTAAGGTCAAGGACATGCTCGAGGATTAAGGTAATGCTTCCCTGTTAAGGCCATGGCCCGGAATTAAGAGCAAACTCCAGAGTCCTACCAATTTCCAGGGTTAAAACCCTCCCCAGCGCCATTCCAGATGAAGGTCAAGATGATCCAAATGATCATCACAGGATTTTTGCACATGGTTACATCATCATCCTCATTCTTCGTCAACGTTGTGACACACTCCATGTGAGGTGCTTCGTCTCAAAACCTTTGCTGAAACCATCGAATCACTCTTTCGGAATGAGGCTCTTCTCTCCACATCTTTGCAACAGCATCGTACGACAACTTATATACTCGATAGTCACTTCTTCGGGAATATAAGGCGACCTTCTACATGGTAATGCCATCCGACAATAATGCAGTGACAATCGCTATGCAGTGACGTCTTGCGACGCTTTCTATAAGATACTCCGGCTATAAAACCTCGGTAGCTTTCGAGAGTTTGTATGACAACTGGCTTGAACACTTCCATTGTCACATGATGCAATGGGTTCTGTAAATGCAACATCTCTGCAGCCATTGTAGTATATCCTTGGAATCTTGAGAGTATTAGAGGTTTGTTATAGAGCGCATTTCCTCTCCTCCAATCTGACATTAGGATATGAACTTGAATCGTAAGAAATCATCATCCTGATGAAAGTTCCGCTATTCGCGTGAGAGGCTACGGTGGCATGATTGCGCCCGGAGACGTTCGCATAGTGTGTTTGATTCGTGATGTGTGAATCACTTCGCAATCCCGTTCTGGTTTTATACAATCGTGAAGCATGAAGATTCGTGGTTCGTTATGAATGGATTATTCTGCTGCCTAATTCTTGTGCTTGCGATTATTCGTCGATTTGTAACGTATTAATCCTTCTACTGTCTTGTGTTTATGGAGCGCTATATATAACGTCATGCACGCGTGAATGTAGCACATTCGTCCATGAAATGTGGATCCATCAAGTGCCATGTTTTTCAGTTAGCAGGCTTTCGTGTAGCATATTGATTCAAGAGGCGCTCGCTCCAACTTCCCTGTGTTCTCGGGCGTTCTTCCAACGCGTTTACTCACGAGAGGTTTCCATTGGCTGCCACGTTCACCGTGTAGGCAGGCGATCACGAAGCGTGGTGATCCACGAACGCGTGGATCCGTCTGCTCCTTCCTTCGTCTAACCGTGAGCTTTCGTGTAGCGTATTGATCCCTAAAGTGTGTGTGTGTGTGTGTGTGTGTGTGGACCCCACCGCTTCCCCTGTTATGCTGGTCACATGTCTTCGTGTAGCTTGGCTGACACGTAACGTGCGAGTTTGTATGCTGTCGCGCTCTTGTGATCCCACATGTTCGTGTAGAGTGCTGGCTCGTCACAGTGGCCCCTCTCGGTGGCAGAAGGGTCACAGGCGTACACGCAGCGTGCGAAATTCATTTCAAATTCCAATTTGTTACGGCGTCGGTATGGTATTCAAGTCATTCTTACTTTGAGTATGCTGGGTTTATGATATATGCTGGTGATGTGGCTGCAGCGGTTATACCATAGAGGTTCACAGGCTCGGAAAGAACGGGTATAGGAGCAGGACGTCATCAAGCACATAAAGAGTCGGTGGAGTAGTTACTGGGGACATGGAACCTGAGAACCTGGAGGACTTAAGTCAGTAACGCCAGCACATGACTGTGAGCACTTCACATGGACGTCATCACATGACAATGAGGAGTTAACATGTACGTCGTCATCACATGACTTAGAAAACTTGATACAAATAGCGTCAGCACATGACTGTGAAGACCTTTCATGAGAATCACCAGCTCATGAATGAGAGGACCTGATATGAATATCGTCAGCACACGACTTGAATGATGTGACGAATATTCTCAGTGTAAGGAGGAAATGGCAGAATATCACCAATAACCCTACGGAAAAAACGAAAAATCCTCATAAAGGGGCACTACCGTTATGCAGTCTTGTAGATTATGCTGATATATCACATAACCTTCACTAGGTTTGACCTACTTTAAGCACATAGTGCAGTCGTGCGCTAATGCGTTAAATACAGATCCGCACACTGCGGCGTTCTCACGATGAGAGACTTTTGTTCAGCATGTATATCACGCACAGATTCGCCCGCTGCTCCTTGCCTCATTACTGCAGGTGTTCACGATGGTTGCTGACCCCACGAAGCAAGGATCCGCTTGTTAGCAGTTCCTCGCGCTACAGGCGGTCCTGTGGAGCGCTGATCTATCAAGGGTGGAACATACATACCCATTGCCTAGTTAGTTCCTTTCTAGTTACAGTTCTGAGGCTTCTGGCTGACAAAGCAGAGATGCTTTCAACAGCTTCTTTACTGAACGCAAGCATAGCTAAAGCATCGTCTCTTGTCACATATTCACAGAGGCCTATATGAGAAGGAATCCAAAACAATTCTATTTGAATACCTCGACCAATAATGTTTGAACATCTCTAGTTTCAGAGACAAACATGTTACGTTCTGATCTTAGGGTGCTGAGGGCAAGTAGTGGGGATAAAAACTCGGAGATTATTAAACGGTCTGTGCCACTGATTTCTACAAGCTCAAGAGCGATGTGTATTGTCGGTCAACACAGCTTGTCGGGCAGGTGGCGCATTTTGTGGGTCGTTTAGGAAGGGTTGATCTCTCCTTGTGAAACCTGAGGTAAGGTAATGTTGATGGTTTCTGGATGTACAAGAGGTGGCCGGCCTGCGGGAAGGTGGTTATAAATACTCGTCCCTCAAGGTTGTGGTAACGCCTGCAAGATTGTCCCGCGTACGTCAGCATGAGGAGGAGAGGCGACAGGAGAACTAACAGTGTTGGAGAAGAAAACAAACATAGGAACAAGAGAGAGAGAGAGAGAGAGAGAGAGAGAGAGAGAGAGAGAGAGAGAGAGAG
>JAUUDZ010447117.1:0-24203 GCA_032361705.1 Panulirus versicolor
AAGTTTTGTGGGGCCTGGATGTGGAAAGGGAGCTTTGGTTTTGGTGCATTATACATGACAGCTTGAGACTGAGTGTGAACGAATGTGGCCTTTGTTGTCTTTTCAGGTTTAAAGCTGAAGAAGTATCCTTAATTTCCTAATTCTTACAGTGGTCAGGTCAAAGGGATTTTCTGGACCTTGTTGTGTAATCAAAGCAGTAAAATATACCTACAAGGTCTGGCTATAGCCAGCCCTTGTAGGTATATATTTATAGCTGTCTTATAACACCTAAACAACTGTAATGTTAAGCCAGCTACCTCCCAGCTGTTGAAATATCTACATGTGATTAAACTCATGGCACACAGATGAGGTCACAAACTGATTATAACATATCAGTGTTCTTCTCTTCATCATATCATGGAAGAAAAACTCAGAATAAGTATCTGTAGAAAGCTTCTGACACTGATAGTTAGCGAAGGTTTGCTTATAAGGTACACCTATCATCCACTATAAGGGTTATATCTATTGTATTCATCTACTCCAAAGTGAAGTAACTTATTAACTTCAAAGTAACAGAGCAGTAACTGGATAGAGGCTAGAGACTGGAAGGCAAGCAAATTCTTTCTAGTAAAGAAGTTCTTCAGACAAAGGACATTCAAATCTAGATAGACGTCTTGTATGAGATGAGACTGGATTATGACACTGGTCAAGGAGACAGACATCAAGAAGAATGCAGTGATAGTAACATGAATGATGCAACTCCCTGTTCTCTTTCTGTGGTGACAGTGGTGCTAATGGTGATGACAAGAAGAGCCAAAATGCCATCTCTCCTTACAGTGAGCAAAAGAACCTGTTCCAGTGATTTTCAAGATACTGAAACATGTTTATGTTCAGCTAACATTTTCTGAGAAATCTTACAATAATCTACTACACATATTTGATCAAGAAAAAGAAAAAGCCTTTAAAATATCATCTTTTATATTCTTTTGGGAGTGGAGGAGAGAGCAAGAATCATAAAACATTTTTTTTTCAAAAAGTTTCACTGTCATGTTTGAGGGCATGACCAACATTACATTCATAGCTTACCAATAATTGGCATTACATGATGCTATGAAATACTTTAATCAAAAACCCATGGGATCCTATTCTTACAACATTAATCATGTCTACTTCTCAATTAAGAAACTTCAGCTATGATTTATTTGCACTCCTTTAGATGGCCATCACATACATCCTAAATTGCATGGTAGAAGTTTAGGAAACCTCTGAATGAAGTCACACGGAGCTCCATTTTTGTGGTAAAAATACATTACAAGATATTGAGAAAGCAATACAAGGTACGTATGGGATGAGTTTTGTATTTTCAGATTGGTCTATTTATATTACATAGAAAAATAAGAATTATCTATGTATGTATCACTAAGGTACAACACCTCATACATAGTTTTTTTTATCATATCTAAAGAGTCAGTCACAGAAGCAAACTAAAATGGTACAAGCATTATCAAAAGAAACACTTCAATGACAATAAGCTAAAAAATATTAAGATGCTGCAAAATATATTAAAGTAACTTAATTCTAAACCATTCTCATTCACTATTTGGAGAACTGAAATATTAGTCAATTCAAAAGGAATCAGTTTCCAAAATTTAATCTTGTCACTTCAAATTTCAAAAGTAAAAAGCAAAATGCCAGAAAATATCTGCTTTGAGTAAAGGATACCAACCAAATTTCATACTTCATTCCCTGTTCTCTATTTCACATTCACATATGAATTAGGTCAGTATGCAAAAACAAAACATCTATCAGTATTCTTTAAAAATTAAGATTTTAACATAAAAAAGATGGAATATTCACTGATCATAAGGTACACTAACATCACTTGACATTTAACACACAAAACAGGAGTGCTACAGATGATCAACAGTATTGCATATCAACTGTTCATTAACTGATTTCTTCACCACACAAGATCAACTTTGATAAATAAATGTCAGATCCCTTTTATGGAGAAATATCTACAATGCAAAACTGAGGTGCACGTTTCATCCTTGATGATCTGGGCATGTACGATTCCCACTGTAAGTTGGTTAGATATCATTAAAGTGGGCCCAATGGTAAAGAAAAAGAAATATAAAAGAACTTTGTAATATTTTTTGACGCTGACAGAGAGATCTAGGTAGAATTCTCACAGGCAATCACTGTTTATAAAGTCATATCCAACTTCATATCCATCAGTCAGTACAGTGCTTGGTGTAAAAACTTACTGCCAGTTGCTAGACAATATCAATTGTATATGACAAACTGAAAATAACAAAATCCAAGGGAATAGTGAGCCATGTTTATATGGCAACTGCTTTGTTATCAAACTCTGGCAAGTCCAAAAAATTTGCAGTCCTTTAGCATTACAATATCAATTCCTTAGCCATCTCTAAGCTCAAATGAATAATTCAACTTTCATGTTCTGGCACCATACTCATATCCAAATATAGAAATGTGAATGATTTTATCACTTTAGCACATGAAAGATATGAATAAACATCAAATAAAATGAAAACACATAAAACTACAGAGAAGATGATTCACTTCAAAGTAGCTTTCGAGTTAATGAGCCCATGGTTGTCTAATGACTTCTGAAGGCACTACTACCACATTATCATGCTTCATCCTGGGCCAACTTGAGTTCTACAGAATTTACTGTATCAATCTCACATTTCAGTTTAGGTTCAGTTATATGCTTAGGAAAACTTTTCTCATCAGTTCAGCAAAACTTTTTCTACCACACAACATTCATTACGTTGTCTCATTCAATAAAGAGATGAAACAAAGTGTTTCATTCTTGAATTATCCCTGATTACGAGTGACAGTGTATACTGAGGGATTCACTTCTCTTAAGCAATACTATTACCATCTGTAATAAACTATCAACAAATACAAACAAACACTACAGTCATAGGGAATAAAGTCTGTTATGAAAGGTAAAAGGGCATTCCTCACCGGCTTCAGGTAATGACGACTGCGTTCCCATACGAAGCGACAGAAACGAGGGTTGTTGGAGCCAGGGAAACTAACCCCTTTAAACTCCTTCAACTGAGCCGCATTAACAAGACAACACAACACAGTATATAAATAAAATTAAAGTGTTCTGTACTGATGAAGAAACTAGGCTCATGAACTCAGTAACACCTACGACAATGTAAGACACATTCAGTTAAAAGATTAAAGGAAGAACTAAAAATCTCAACAGGTCTTACTAAAATGACATGAAACTATCGGCTGTTAAAGATTATCATAATTTCTACCATGGCCTGTACCAGGTAATCTAGTAGCTGAATTATACTCTATAATGGGACAATCTGATAATCATTATAATTATGAATACACAATGTAACACAGTGTCAAAAAATTGAAAGACCAGAATAAATAAAGTTATCTCTTTTACATCTGCACTGTGCATCTTTATCAGTTTTTGATCATTTACAAACACATGGATGTTAGCAGCTATCCAATTAGCAATCTGAGATGGCAACATGCTCAGCTTGTAATTTTCATTGAAAATAATAACAGGATAAAGAGGGGAAAAAATAAAACAGGATCTCAAGAACAGTTTCACTTTGCAAATTCAAAATGAATTTGGATAAATAGTTTTTAAAAATTCAATAGCTAAGAGATGATAGATAATGAAAGACAGAAGGACAACAGGAAAGGTCACATCTTAGTTATCTAAGCCAAAAAACAAATAAGTAAATAAAATTTGTTTAAACTTTGTACTACTTCAATATTCTAAAATCAATAGCTACATTAAATGTTCTGTAACTGTGCCAGCCACTTCAACAATCTGTGATGGCATCAAATGAAAATATACCAGCAATTTCAACCTATCAATGAAAGACGTTCAGCAAAGAATTCAGGACAAATGAGTAGCATGGTCTGCATAAACCAATGCATGGAATCCATTCTAACCTTGCCTCAGTTTTGGTACTTTAATGAGATGCAAATAGAAACCTTAATATCTGCAACAATTACGAAATGCTCCTGTTACCCTATTACTATCTATTTATCTCTATCCATATTCCTTTTGGTATAAGACAGCTGAAGTAAAACCACCTCCACATAAGATGAGCTCTATAAATTTCAACAGGTTCCTTTATTTACATGCCTTTCTCACTCTTCTACTCCTTAACTCTTTTTCTCCATTTTAACTCCCAAATTCTTTTACACCTATTTCTACTAATTTCACACAAAGGCGCACTCACCCATTCCCTCCACATGTCCATGTACCCAAAGTGTTTCCTATTTCACCATCTTCACAGTATCCTCAGTCACAAATCTCTTGCAAATTTCCTCATTTTTCAATCTTTAGAAAAAATCCAGAACAAGCACTATATCTTATTCTACATTTACAAACCTGTTTCAATGCTATAAACTAGACTACAGAAGAATGTTAAGTAAACTATTATGCATTACATCAGTTCACACTGAATCTGAAAAATATATCTTGTTTTGCGTATATGGTAAGAACTTTTGTCTTTAAAATAACATTTAATGGATATGATCAGTTTGTAATATATCTAGCACCGATAGATGCTTAGTTTTTACCATAAGAAATAAGCGTTTAATGTAACACTGGTATAATCTATTATGGTAGGAAAGAGCTGCATCCTATATTTCTATCATACTTAAAATGTAACACAGTTATTGTTGGATTAAAGGATACATTATCAACACTTACAAAATCTTTAGTCACTTTCACAATACTGAAACTGAGCATTTTTTGAAAGAGAGAGGGACAGATCTAACCACAAGGAACAACATACTAAGCAAGAGGGAAGTCAGAAACAATAAGAAAAAATACTCCTGTTACTAACAGACAAGTGGACAAATGTTTAGTGAATAAGCAATGAATACAGAAGTCATTATAAAGAACTTATATGACAGAAATGACAAGTTAAAAGAGTGGGGAACATGTGTAAAACTTCCCACCTATCAGCACAAATAGGAAATGAAATTCACGCAAACAATGGGAGTATACAGACTTATCACTTGCCTTGCAAGGGTAATCTTTTTATACTTGATGGTGAGAGATGTACTTTAGAGAGGCTAGATTTATCCTTGCATATATCAGTGGGCATGATATGAAAAATATTAAATGTTATTGTTAGTTTTAACTCAAGCTGTATCATGCAGTTAAAAGTTGGTCCAACTTGCTTTGCTTTAGATATGCACACATTATTCTTGAGACTATGTTGAACTGGGAAATAGATATTCTGCATTACAATAGCACGAGATCAATTCATGTCTAATATTAGATGATAACCCATGCGGGATAATGCACGAAAATTAAACTTACTGCCTAAATGACAGTAATAACAAAAATGAGCACTGCATACCTCATCAAAGTGGTTTCAAATATCTAATGTGCACAAAAGCACTCAGAGGTTATACAAGTTGTTCAATGTTATTTTTTCACATTCTAGAGGCTTTGCATGCAGAAATATCAATATGATAATTAAGACAACCACAGTAGATATGCATGAAACATCAAAGAAAGCATCCTTCCGATATCTTTATTCACTGTTGTGAACATGCCAAGATCCTTTAATGATTAACAGTAACTCTTTTCTTGAATACATTGTTAAATGTCAAAGAGTATAAGTCAAATCAAGCTGTATCAGAATCTGTTCTAGAAGTAAAAAAATATCTATCAATGACAATGTTCATGAAAATAATTTTTGTATATGAGGGCAGACAGAAGATCAAGCCAAAGTTTTCCCTAAAATGAAGCTCATATTACACCATTACACTTTCATAACCACACATTATTCTCAAGCCTACATATTCTCTCTTAGATTTGCTACATTCAGCCATTATGGATCTCTTTGAAAACATCAAAATTCAAAAGTATATCACCATTACAACCCCTGCTTTAACTTTTCTGGCACTCACTTCTCAATCCTGTCTTTCTTCACAGCTTCCTATCAACTTAAATGAAATTCAGCATTAACTTCCTTTCTTTATCCTGCTAGCAAATGTGTAGAGAGAGAGAACATATCAGTTCATGTCTTACGCCATTTACAGTATGTGGAGAGGCTACATCTCACTTATGACTGAGTTAGTAATTCCTGAATAATAACTTCAAATCTAAGGATAACTCAAGCATACCAAGGCTAACTGCTTACACAAAACTGACTTCTTGAGTGCAGCATTACTCCTACACCATAGTGTCCAACAAAATTTCACTTTTATACTCCTATACCTTAGTGGCCGACACAAAAAATCAATTTTTACCCTTACACCATGGTGCCCTAAATAAAATTTTGCTATTAATCAGAAATCAGTTCTAATTATAATATCACTATTCATCATCATTGCTTTCACCATAAATAAAAGAAAGGCAAGTGCAGCAGTTGCTGCAATCTTGATTTACAAAAAAAAAAGGAAAAAGAAAAAGAGGAAAAAAAGAGAGTTGTTTCAGTAAGTAAATGTACAGAGGGGGGGATGTAACTATAGGGACAGAGACAGGAGTAAAACAGATGTTAAATAATTACATAAAGAAATATAAAACACCAATTTCTGAAATGCAAGTAAAACTGAGCATGTATGCAATGCCACGTAGTGGTCTACCATACAGGCAGCTCCACACTATTTCAAATACTACCATCTGTTCTCTCCTGTTTATCATTTCCTGTCACTTTCACTTTCCTCTCCCTCCCTTTCCTACCCTTCTACTTCCTCCTCAAGCATAATTTGTGGGGCAACCTGAAGTCTTCAGATATTTTCATTCTAAATGTAAGCACATGGCAATTCCTTACGAGAGCTGATAACCATCTAACATTCTTCAGTTTATGTCTTGTGTACTAAGTCGTTCATATATGAAATTGTGGAGATGGTCAGTAACCAATATGTCTGAGAAACCTTATGCGTGCATTAACCTGTTCCGAATGCAGGGAAATGTAACATAATATTTGATGATACGGGCAGGGGGATATCATTACTTAAATGTACTGTATTTTCTAAAGCTCGGTCATCTCTACATAACAAAGTATCTTGTGTGCTACAATATGCTTGCTTTGACATCAAGTTTTGATGTAATGCAGCACTGATAATTAATTTTGATCTTCATTTAGTCTAATATTTAGCCATTCCACTGACAAATAAAAAAATTTACATATTCATTATGGAAAAGGTTCCTACCATTGATTTCTAATATGAACTTGTAAAAAGAACCATCAGTTCTTAAAAAATAAAAATTCAAGTAATCAGACCTTTAGGCAAACTAGGAAAAATCAATAAAACAGATGTAACTACTCTAGGATAATACTGATGCTGTAAACTAAATGCAATACTGGATCTGCAAGGTCATTGGAATTGAAGCTTGTGAGTATTTCATAAAGAAAAGCAGCTGGTGAGGCACAAAAAGCAAATTGTGGTGCTGAGAAACAACTTTATGTGATGACATTTATGAAAAGTTGGTGAAAGCTGTGAGGTGCAAACATACAAATTATAAGAATACTCACTATAGCAGCTCAACAGAAAATTATCCTATATCTTTTCTTTACACAAACAAGAAGCAAGAAATCCACATGGCAAAACTATACCCCCATATAATGAAACTAATACAGTGATCAACAAAAAATCTAAGCTTGCCCTGCATTTCATAAACAATAATATTTACCATTTATCCAAACATCAGCTTATCTTTCATTAAAGAGATACCATAGTAAACTTCAATGGGAAATTCTTTTACACTGTAACAGCTTTTATCCATAAGAAAACACCAGTAATTCATCAAGCTATAATTTCATATTTCAGTGTCTAAGCTAAACTTCATTAGAGTTACTACAATAAAAATTTTAAGTTTTGAAGGATAAACTAATTCTCTGCCACAGGCAAAGCACTATAAACATTGAGAAAACCCTTGCTGGTGAAAGGTTCTTGCTTGGTGAAGGGTCAAAACACCAAAGATCTAATGAGGTTCCACACAGACCAGACTCATTAAGAATCACAAAGATTCACCCAGGGTAAACACCCTTTGACTCAGTATCCTGCTGAATTAAAGGTACATTAGTAGAAACATGGGAACCTTAGGCCAGGGGGTCTTTCTTCACTTCTACAGCTGACACAGTTATAAGATAATTTTATTTGGTCTCAGTTCACCAGCAACAGTAAACATCCTGTGTCATGAAGACTAAGGCTTTGCTGAGTTTCATAAGCAATTTCTCTGGAATGACATTCTCTAACCCATTCTCCTCATAGTGTTTCTCAAGTGTTGGGTTGTGACCCTATATGGGATAATGAGTGGACTTCCAAAGGGTATGAGAGATTGTCTGTGCTGAGCAAACATTTCTTTTTTTTTGCTTTGGAATACTAAAAGTTTCTGAGCAGTTCATATATCATTCATGTTTTGAACTAAAGAAAGATGACCTACACCAAGGAAAATCTAAAGAAAGGGACTCCAGACTGTCCAATATTTGACAAAGCATCCTTCATTCACCTCAGCACACTGGATGCAAATGATTAAGAATACATGTGGTAATATGCACTTAATCAAACCTGTTTAAAGCTTAGCCTGTGATATGCCAGCATGCTGGTTTACTGTAATGCCTATGATGTGTCATGAGACAACCAAAGATTTTGGCAACAATGTTTTAAATTCACAACAGATGTATGATTCCATATCTTATCCAATGATGTCACTAGCAAGCTAACAATGCAGCTGAAAAAATATCAAGCATCACAGTTACCCATAAATCATCAAAGACAGTGTAACTGAGTCATGAGCGCAGGAGCCGGAATTACAGAGGGCCTATTCTTGTCAATCTTATAAAAGAAAAAATTTCTCTTGTATTTGTGTAATAGTCTTAACATTTTGATGAAAATAAGGTTATTATTTCATCTATTCAATTTAGTAACTCTGTCCATGTAACTGATAAGCAAATACATAAATAATGCATATAGTTTAAAAAATGTGGTTTTCCTTCCATCCATGATCATGAACTTCCCATAGTTTCATTTACATATGCATCTTTCTTCATCATTTTTCATACATATTCGCCATTTTTATATATCTATTTATTTATCATACTTAATTGCCGTGACCTCGCTGACGCAGGAAACAGCAATTAAGTATAATAAATAAATATATAAAAAATATGCACATGTAAATGATACTATGGGATGTTCATGATCATGGATGGAAGGAAAACCACAGTGTAATGTATTGTGGTGTGTATTAAGAAACCATACCAAGGAAAACCCATAATCATCATATACTCATATAAATAAAAAGCATCTATGCTGCCTGACAGGGCTCTCCCCTGTCAACTTAAAGAAAATCAGAACAGTTTTCATATCTCCTGCTTTTACTGAGTGGAAACCTGAGAGGTAAGGATTAGCTACTCTATGGACGTGACATTAAAAAAGGATCAGTTATGTATACCTTAGTGGATAATGCCGATTCAAACCCAATAAACTACAGGATGAAAGGAAATTCACATGACTGAGGGCAGAATACTACCTTGAGACAGAGGAATCATGAAATCACTGGGGATAATATTCTCTACGAAGATGATGATTACTGAAATTCAATTCAGGAAATGCATAAGAATGCAAAATTAATCTAAGAACAAGTGAGGACTAAAATATCTTTACTGTTAAACTAAATTGTAAAAAGTCATATAAGCCTTACCACATTGGTGCCCCTTCCTGTTTGTCCCATTGATGGTCCACCCATGGCTGAGAAGTTGATGCTCGAGGAAGATGACAAGTTCCCGTCAATGGCTGCACAATACAGTAAATCTAATTACAATCTGCATGTACAATATAAGTCAGGTTTATCATTCAGTAACAATTTTTCTACAGTGATGATTAGATAAAGCAATTGCATTATTTTTTTTTTAAGTTCTGTATGCATAGGCACCAACAAACTTGCACACATACACCACACACACAAGCCCATGTAGTGTAGTGGTTAACACTATAACCAACTTGTCTAATGGGCCCAGATCTGAATCCTGAACAAGGCAGCTGGTTCATGGCCAACCAAGCTGTTCACTCCTCTCTTGGAGCTGGTTGATGAATGGGTACCTGGTAAGCAGGGAGGTGTATGTGTGTGTATATGTAAGGTTTAATCATGGCAATAAAGTTAAGATATGAAACAATGTGAGTCTTCATTTCTTTCCCTGATTATTGAAAGGCAAAGTGAAGGTGGTAAACAGAACTAGCACTACAGTGCAATTAAGTTCCCTGCTCTGGCCCAGGTCACTGCTTTTTCTTTCAGTCTTAAACACACATGAAAGACAAGTTAGGATGCAAATAATAACATATATAAACTTCTCCAAAGATTCCCTCAAAGATACAAAAGACTTACCTCCCTTGCTAGGGTCTAAAACATTTTTATCCAAAGGAGTCTGCACCACCAAGAAGTTTGACGATGGCACAGTGTCTGGTTCCCTGAAATATTCATAAGCCTGTATTGAAAGTATCCCACACCTTTCATATCATCCATTCTATTTCAAATAATACAAATGTTCCTGAACTCTACACTATCTTCAGCTACTTTCATGGAATAAAGCAGGCAAGCAGTCTTTGGGAGTCTAAGTGTGGAACCCAACAGAAGGTCCAAGGAACGGACAAAAATGGGTTTTGTTTTCTACAAAAAACTAGTTTTTTAGCCTATATAGAGCAAGTCAAGGATGAAGTCCAAGTGTCATCTTACATTCTAGAGTTAGCAGTGATATTTTGAATTATCCCTTAAATATGATTTGTTAATGTAAATGTCTGTTTTTTTTTTTAAGTTCATTATATACTGCCAACATCCCTGAGTAGTAAGCATACACTACCGAAATCTGTGTGAGGATGCTCTTCTCTTTTTGAGCTTAGTATTACTAACCAGCATAAGCCAAGATGTCAGAGCCTTTTCAGACCATGTTCCATACTGTTCAACAAAATGTTCATCATCAAGCATTGTTTTTAACTCAAGAGTGAGTATGCCTCATGCTAAAAGTACCAAATTGCTGCACACTAAGGCAACATCCCAACAGGGTGGCAAAAGCTTGGTTTCATCCCTCATTAATAAAATCCAACATGCTGGCTCAAGTGCTAGCACATACTCTTATTGATGCATGCAGAGTGGTAAGGCCTTTCAATAAACAGCATAAACCATCCTAAATGCCTGCTAATGGGGAAAGGGCAGTACTGTCATAGATGAAAAGATAAAAGTCTGCATTCATATAATCATTCATATAATCAATCAACTCATCTGCGAAGTATGTGGGAAGAGTTTTACAATTGTGAGGCCCCACCTTTTGAGCTTTTTTCACTGTAAGGTAGCTTTTTAATCATCTGTACACAACATGTATTTATGATTTCATCACTATATTTATTCCAATCATCAAAAACCCTAACACCAAAACAATATTTCTTCATGTCTTTTCTAACAAGCTTCTCACCAAGCTCCTTTTTATAACCTCTGGTTACTCTGCCTTTGCATTACAGGAAGATCTGCTCACTGTTTATGTCATTCAACTGATTCAAAATGCCAAGGCTGTAATCATATCACCCCTTATTCTTCTTTTCTCTCTAAGGTGGGTTTCATGTGATTGGTAGACACTATACATGACAGCTGGATGCTACAGAATCATCTGCAGAAGACTGGTGAATCAACTTTGTTTCTTTAGCCTCCCAGCAGCCAAAGAAACTGCTGCTCTGTACCAGCAGCTGGGAAAAGGGGCTGTTCCACAATGCACAACTTGGGAAAGCTCAGCTCTAATGATTGTCCATCTCAGAAGATCACTGCTGGCTCAGTGCCACGGTTACTGTATAAATGTTCTATTTTTTTTGCATTTGTCTTTGTGTGCCCTATGGGTGAGCATGTGCATATTTTTATACGCTTTAAGAATGGGAAGGCAGTGTTCCTAAGCCCTCCCTATGCCTATTACTTTTTTTTCCAGCAACATGCTCATTAGTCTTATCATGCCTGGACTGTAGCCACAAATCAAACCCATTTCACACAATTTGTTTAACTATCCCAGAGACTACCCTATGCCAGTGCTCTGAATTTCTTTCTTACATAGCGCTTAAACAATCTTGATAATGAATTATGCAAGTGTCAGAGGGCTTACTTTGTTAATTTCCTCCTTGTGTTCTCTTATTCTGCCACCACAAATCATGCCATTTGTGTTCCCACAGACAACCTGCTATCCAGATGTTTTCTATTTCTCAATTTTACAATAACAAACCTACAATAGTGTAAGAGATTCTGCAGCCCTTTAGTGTTACCCTCCATATATCTATTGGGTCCTTAAGTTATGAGCTATATATCTGAGATAAATTCCATTCCTAACTTCAGGTGGTGGATAATGTGCATACAGGCATACATCCTCAACTTATCTTCTCTATAATTATAGGAACAAAGGTATCTACATTGCTCATACTGAGCTGACTCACCCAACTGCATCTGAAATCATTCATTTATCAGAATCTCTACCTATCTATATCTCTAATGCCCAATCCCTTAAGGGATTCCCATTTAGGGGGGTGGCCACAGAAAGTGAGTCTCCACTTATCCATGTCCTTACATGCCTCCCTCACATAAAGAAACCTTTGAATACTATGGTAAGATGGGGACTCTCTCTATTAAACTAAAGAATATAAGCTTATGATACAAAACCATAAATATCTCAATATAAAAAACTCACTTGTTTAAGGCCAAGACATCTAATTCACATTCATTGGTAAGCCATCCAGGATGATCCAATAGTAAAGACACATCCAGTTCTTGTACCTCACGCACAGTTGCTATGGCCATCAAACCAGCATTCACCTTGAAAAGAAACACATCTTTTTATGTCTTCAAAGATCTTCTCCAGCTTCAATTATAATTACTATAACAAAAGTTACACCTTTTACAAACTGAAATACAAGGAGGGGAGGGTCTCCAGCTCCCCATATGTTGATATGTATATGGATGTATATGTGTGTATATGGGTATTTGTGTATATATACATGTATCTGAGTGGATGGGCCATTTTTCATGTTTCCTGGTGCTACCTTGCGTGAAACAGCAATCAAGTATAATAAATGAATAAAAACAATAAAATTTACACATCAGCCAAAAGAGCATGAATGTCCATAATGGCACAAAATATAAAGTGTTCATAATTGCTTGTCACATGTAAGGATTAAACATCTATCAGCACTTCCATCTGGATAACTGAAAAGAAACTGCATTTAACACTTCATTCCTACCTATTGTAAGTAGTAGATGGGCAGCTATCAACTACTGGAAGTATATTACCAGTGCAGTAAAAACCTACCTAGATTTTGGGAGGATCAGCAGGGGCTATGTATAGAGCCAGCACTTTACTGGTTATCAAGCTTCACTCCTTTGGTCCAGGTAACTGGCTTTTATTTCTGTCTTACCCATAAATGGGCTTCTGGCTTTACGTTCACAAACATACAATCTCACCACTCACACATAACTGACAACAAGTAACTCACAAAACTCATTCATTATTCCTCTATATTCTCCAGTGGTACGTGTTAAGTACCAAACCTCGTCATAACTGATTGTAAGTAAGTAACCTTCCTGTTGGCTCCTGACAAAGCAGTATAGAAAAGTCTTTATATTAACTACCTGACTTAAACTGGTACAATGCAGTACAGAGGTGGAACTCTGTGTGTGTGTGTGTGTAACATGACCCCTTTTTGTATAACAGGAATTACAGTTATAAACATATCCTCTTTCTCTTTGAAAACTGTTATCCTGAGGTCAGAGTGGGGTAAAGCATGAGCTGGGTAGCAAGCAGCTACTGCACACAACCATAAGATTTTGTCCGCACATCTAACACTTTCTTGACATATACCCTTAACACGTCTTCATTCTCTACCGACATATTTTTCTAAATCCAAATAAATCGTGTAAGATACTTATCTATGTTGTTCTCCTATGACTTTATATCCATACAATATAAATGGAACAAAAATATTCAAATACATGAACTGCTGAAATGAAGTTATTATATACAATACTACCCAAAAATAATTCCTAATTACTAGGAATTGTTGCAATCATTTGCCCACATCAAGGCATACTTCTTTTCAAGGAAGGAAGCAAGAAAAACCTGTGTTGTAAGCAATCATTCTTTGATATACCTTATTGATGCAGTAAGCAGTAACAGAGTCCTGTTCCTTGTGGATAATGCGTACTGGCTCTAAAGACTGCACTGCCGTTTCTGAAGGCGGACCACCATGTTCTGAAGGCTCATGCTGATTCTCAGCACCCATCTCTGACCCTCCTTCACCTGTTCCAGAACCATCAGCTGCATCTCCTACTTCACTCATAGTGTCATCACCTTGAGAAAAGAGATAAAAACTAATTATCAAACATACACATACACGGGCATATACACTCATGTACATATTCACACTTGCTTGCCTTCATCCATTCCTGGCGTTACCCTGCCCCACAGGAAACAGCATTGCTACCCCCTGCTTCTGTGAGGTAGTACCAGGAAAACACAAAATAAAGCCACATTCGTATACACTCAGTCTCTAGCTGTCATGTGTAATGCACCAAAACCACAGCTCCCTATCGACTTCTAGGAACCACAGACCTTTCCATGGTTTACCCTAGACATTTCATATGCCCTAGTTCAGTCCACTGACAGCATGTCGACCCTGGTATACCACATTGTTTCAATTCACTCTGTTCCTTGCATGCCTCTCACCCTCCTAATCACTCAAGATCATTTTCATTCCATCCTTCCACCTCCAATGTGGTTTCCTACTTCTCCTTGTTCCCTCCACCTCTGACACATATATCCTCTTTGTCAATCATTCCTCACTCATTCTCTCCATATGTCCAAACCATTTCAACATAAATGAGATGGCCTCAATTGGGGTATTCAGTTGCTGGTGCTGACACAGCTAGTATAGAAAACAAAAAGAGAGGCAATATAACAAAAAATATATCAAGGAGGAGTGAAGTGGAGATTAAGAAGAGTCAAAGCAAATTACAAAAGCATGAATCAGTTAATGAATGGTTGCATCAATTTATGGATGGTTGTTGTACATTAGGGAGGTGCAACACAACTTCAGAGATGAAAGTTATCAGTACTAAGTCAAGAAAATTAAGGACAGGATGAAATTTATACAAAACTAAAAAAAGGATTGTAAAACAGGGACAGATAACTAATATTTAGAAAATGACGGAAAAGATAGTAATGACCTCCACTGGTAACTTAAACAACTTGGATCACATACCATGGTCAGAATACTGGGCTGGTTCAGGTGCAGGTCTCTTGCGACCAAAGATGTATCTTACAAAAACATCCTGAACATCTTCCTGTCTTACAAGGTAGTTCCACAGGCGATCCACAGGTTTCACTCCTCTTTTGTTACGTCTGTAGTAATATAAGAAATCAAATGTCAATTAGACTCAGGAACAAAGCAACTCATGGAAAGTAAATAATACACTATGAGAAATTATACCCACAAAAATTTCAAATATCTAAAGAGTTACAAATTCAGAAATCTGCTGTTATGGGAGATATCTATCTTTACATCTCTTCCCTAGACTAGACTTGCTATTCAATCAGCAGCAGCTGTAAGCTACATAGGCCTGATTTATTTCAATATGGCTCAAGGGAAATCTAACAAGCATACTTACCCTTAATGTGTATAGCATATGGGGAACATGCATTCTTATGACAAACTTGTGGGTGTAACATCAAAACACTGATACTTTATATATTCATATTCTCCTTTCATTTTCTCATACATCATTTCTTATACACTATTACATCAAAAGCTTGCTTCAAGCACACACTCTTATGAACTTCTAAGGATATTTATGCTGACTTGAATTCAAGAATTATATTTCAATGAATCCTTCTTAGGACTAACGAACTGCTTCTCATTTTCCTTTGACTTAATCTAATTTCAATCTTATTTTTTCAGTAAGTGAACACTGTTAAACACATCAATCATATCAGGACATGTCACAGTCTGGTAAGCTATCTCTATAATGTTTATATCATGATATCTGATCAATTTTCCTAATCAGAAATGAGCAAATCTCAAAGTAAAATCTACAGAAGAGGGAAAACACCAAAATGCAAAATGAACATAATATGAATAGTTCTGAAGCCTGAATGTGGGATTTGATATGACTGGCTGTTTCAGAATAAACTGATGAGTAAGTGTGTAGAACTAAAGACATTCCACAAGATATAACAGCGCATTAGAAAAAAATCCTCCGTATAATTTATGTATTATAACTGCTTAGAAGACATTAATCTTCAGCCTCTGAACAAGATTTCCAGTTTCTTTAGTCAAACTTAATTATATCTGAGTAAATGACAAATTCTAAGATATACAAACCAAGCAGTATTCACTATGCAGCCCATGGGCCCTATGTAACCCCTAAAAGTCTCCCCTATAGCCAAGAGGAAAGACAAAGAAAAAATAATAATCAAATTTGAGACAATGTTCATGATAATAATTTGTAAGTATAAGGAAAAATGAACTGATTACAAAACTACGGTATATAAATTTTAGCAATTTAATGCAAATCTTGAGACATATATATAGAAAACATTAGCTACACATATTTCAAAAGGCTTATATATAATTTTTAAAAAGTTTTCACAGCTTACTTGAAATTTCCTGCTGCTCCAAACAGCCCTCACCATTTCTCTAGCAAATACCAATCAATCAATCATCATGGTGATGCCAAGTATGTTCAATGTGTTAAATGGTGGATGCAGTGAAACATCAAAGGAGATGAGGAAGTGCAGTTTTAAAAAGAAAAATGGTAAGATTTCATTTTTGGCATTAAACTTAAACTAGCTATACCTTCCCATTGAGAAACTCTATTCAAATTAGGGTTTATGAAAGAAGGTTATGCTGTGATGCAATGCAGCACAAGAAAGAAAGTAAGCAGAATTTTAGGAAGTCAAATAAACTAGTGCCATGTTATGACTGTATAAGTGCATTATGTTACTTGTAAAAGAAAGACTCTTCTTACTCTTGGTATATAAAATAATTATCAAATGCATCACTTAATTACTGTGTATGGATAATGGAGCAGAACAGAATCCTTGCCTCCCAGCATAATTCTTAATCCATTATGATATATGCATACCTACTTGTCAAAATAGCTACAGAAAAATTTTTCTTACAAATAACCAAGGGAAAAAGGCAGCCATAATTTCTATCAATTACCTCTCTGAATTTAGTTATAGAGAAAGACTTAAGAAGACAGGACAAACAAAGGTATTTGTTTTAGGTGGCATTGGCCACATAAATAATAAATACTTTTTTTTCAAAGAAAAGTATGATGCCTCATCACTGATGAAGTTATAAGCAAACAATTCTTATTTTGAGATTATTCATCACTTTTCCCGTTCAAGACTGTAAATACTTAAGAAGGATAAAACAATTTTTGTAAGGTGGTACAAAAAGAAATATATACTCACGCAAATGGAGTATTATGAGTTTCCAACAGTCCTCGGTATTTAAGAATGGCAGGTCCAACAACCTGAGTCTCAGCAAAACAACCAGGAATGTATTCTGGTGGAGGGCCCTTCTTGCTTTCAATGTGCGTTACCAATGCAGCCAACCACTGGTCCAAAGTTCGCAAAATGGAATGCAGCAAAGGACTTTGCATTGGAAGTTCTGTGTGGATCATTAGGTTTAACAGGGGATCATCAGTACACAACTGAGATTTAATATATTCTTTTACCTGTTCCCAATCATCTATTTCAATTCAAGATACAATGTGCGAGAAACTGTCTAAAAATATTTCAAGGAAAATTCAATGGCAGCTTAATGGACAATTAATAATCCCAAAGCATATAAATTCAATGATAATTATCTATGATAACATAAAAATGTAACAACATGAATGAAAGAACTGAATGTTATGAATATTCCTTGATATACAGTACTGTAATGGAATTAATGTTGGCAAGAAGTGCAGTCTAAACTATTTGTGCAATTTTGCAATTAGGCAGATTTAATTGAATACAAGCAAATAGCTAGCAATATCTAAACTTCTATCCCTTATTAATACACCAAGCAATAACTTATCCTAACCATATCTTGAATTACAGCCCTTAAAATTCTTTAAAATGTATGCTGACCGTAACACTGCAAATATTAGTAACGTCTAATTAACTATGAATAGCCTACAAATTATATGTACTATGTTAAAAGATGTGTGCCATGTTGGTTTATGTATGTATGTATGAATGTGCTAGTTTATCGCCATCCCAAAGCCAAGCAAAGCCAAGCATAGCAAAGAAAATCTAAAGATTCTAAACAGAAAATTTCGAAGTAAATTCACAGATCACATATAAGCATTTCAAGTACAGTCTTAGCAGATAGAAAGAAAAAAATAGAATTTTGAAGAATGAAATATTCTCTCTCTGGGGTAGCTTACTGCAAGCTGTGAGAGAATCTCCATGATCTCTGAGGGTTAGAGACCTCTATCCCCTTACCTTCCAGTAAGGTCAACCATCTCCCCCTTTACAAACCACCCATCCAATGGCAGTGCCTCTCGGTATTTAGGAAAGAAATGCAAGTAAATGGCATGCAGATGGTGCTATGCTGATATATTAGAAATGAAAGTATGTGATGGAATGAGGAAGTTAAATTACTAATGAAATCAAAGAGGGAGATGCATGAACTTTATATGCATGGAAAGTATTAGGTGGCTGGGAAGAGCATGAGAAAAAATGGAGGTCAAGAGAAAGATACACAAGCTGAAAAATAGGGCAATGAGACAGAAGAAATATTGATGTACTTTAAACAGAATACAAACATGTTTGGGAAGGAAGTAAATGATGAGAATAACAGAACACTTTTTGGGAGTAAGCCTGAAATTCAATTAAACAGCAAAAGGAATAATCTATTGATGAACAGGGTGGGGAGGGAGGTTTAATGCAAGGATCAGGTCTGCAGTATGCTGAAGGCACAGGGTCATAGAAGGTACAGCAGTTGCTGTTTCTGGATAACATGATTCTAGAGGCAGACTCCAGAGAAACGTCCAGAAGCTAGTGATGGAGTTTGCAATAGTATGTATAGAAAAAAAAAGTGAAAACTGACATAAACAAAAATAAGGTAATGAAGTACGACAAGGTGGTTTGAATGTACCTTTAAACATGGAGGACCTGGAAGATGTGGACTTCCAAAAAATCTAAAATGGGTATGGCATTCAATGGAACTATGAGGTTAATGTGAATCACAGGGTGCAGGAGGGGGTTAAGTCTTGGGTGCATTAAGGAGTAAGCGGAAGAGAAGGTTAGTTTCAGTTTGGGAAAAGATAGGTATGTTTAAGATACAGTAGTTGTCAGAGTTGGATGGATATGAGTCTTGGGTCCTGAATGCAAAGGTAAGGAAAAAGAGGGGATGTATTGGAAATAAAATGCCTGAAAATGATATATGGTATGAGGCAGCTTGTTAATGTAAATATCATACTGTCAGAGAGGGATATGGTAGTGAGCAACTAGGGTGTTCTGAAATATTTTGGGCAAAAAAAGATGAGTGAAGAGACAATACTGAAAAAAAAAAAAATGTGCTGGTAGAAAGGGGGTGGGGGAAGTCAATGAGATGGAACGATGGAGGAATGGAGGATTTGGGGTACCAAGGCCCGAACATTGAGAAGGGTAAGAGGTGTGTAGGGGTGTGTGTGTGTGTGTGTGTGTGTTAGATGGAAACAACTGGAGCATTACGGTACAAGGAAGTCATCATGCTCTTAATGAATAAGTCGAAGTAAACTGCTGGGTAGTCTTTGTATTTGCCTGTGGACAGTAGTATCTGGTTTTGATACATTATACTATACATGATGGCTAAGATCAGATTGCAGATGTCTATAGTACATCTAATTGTTCATCAGTTTCAATTCATCTGACCATATCTCTCTTTTAACTTTCTTTCTCTCCTCATTGCTACTGATACCTACCCATGTAATACTGGTAACCCTCTCACTAGAGGTTTCAAAGAACCATCCATGATAATGTTTTACATTCTGACTACGGATTTTTATTTATTAGTTCATGTTACCAATGAAAAGTTTATCTCTCTGTAGTTACATTACCACAGTTGTATACCCTTTTTAGTCTGATTTCTCTGATCCTCTTCTGATATTCTCACTAATGAAGTAGATACATTCAAACTTGATATCTTTTACTTATGTTACTATATCTTTATGATCTAATACTGATACCACAGAAGCCCATCTGACTCTAAGTGCTTAGAGACAAGCTGATACATTAAATTTTTTATATTGGTCTCTCCACAATTTTGTATCCATTTGAAATGATGTATATTAATCCAAATCTATATCTCTGCTATCAAAATTCCCAATCATTAGAGCTTTATTACTTCAGTACAGTGTATATCTTATTGCCCTTGGATCATCTTCAAAGACCTTATTTTCTCATTAAATGACTGTCTGGCTCATGACAAGTCTTTGGAGGATTGTAAATCACACAACTTTTCCCCATTCTACTTTTCCCAATCATGCAATTCTTAAAAGTACCATCCACCAGCATTTTCTTGAAACTAAGTCTTTTCTCAATAAATGGGCTAGTTCCTCTTCTTCTTTGTCTCTTCTTTCTTTCCTTGCTATTATACAACTCATGAAAAAAGTTTGGTGATATTTCACTTCTAGTAAGTCTCCTCTCAACAACAATACTACCTGATATAGTTTTATCTATTTTGTATTTAAAGTTCTAGCACTTTCTCAATTCTTACTAATCCAGCATCACATCACATTACTTTCATGCCTACTCTAGCATTATTTACTGTATCTATCCTCACTGTGCTGGTGATGGGATGATCTGCTCTTTAGTCTCCTATGACGTTCCCAGATCTTTTCTTTACTCCTTCCTCACTCTTCCTTTCAAATTTTCTTTAAGCATCAGTTGCAACTTTTGATCCTGTTTCTCTAGTAGTGCCATTAATGTCTCTACCCTTAAGGTTCAAAAAAATTCCCTTCATCCATCTTCTTTACAGATGATCTGGTGAAAATACCATCTTTCTTTTCTAACTTCATCCATTTCTTAGCACCAGCCAACTATCCAGTATAGTGCAGTGTTTGTGGAGGCTCCTACCTAATGTTCCTAATGACTACTACTACTCACTAATGTTTCTACCTATACTCCAGCCTATATGTTCCTGCTTCTTACTGCTATCTACTGCTGCTACAAATTGCCAACAGGCAGGGATAGCGCATAGTGCTCACAGCAGGAAAATCTAGAATTATGAAGAATGAGCTGTGTCAGTTAAGTGTTGTCAAGTAATTGTATAACAAGGAAAGACTGTATGTTTCTGGACAGAAAGCCAGCAGTCCACCTGTGGGTTAGGGAGAAACAAAAGACAGCTACCTGGGTCAGAGGAGTGCAACTTGACAACCACTGAAGTTGCTGGCTTACTACGCAACTGTAACTAACCCTCCTGATACCCAGGCTGGTAGTACTAGGAATATATCTTCCTGGTCGTTGGCTGCCTACAAACTACTACCTACTACAAAACAAGCAATAAAAAAAATCTTTAGTAAAAAATACTTGGCTTCTCTCATCAGCCAGATCATCTGAATCACTTATAGACTACTCTGCTCTCATTACATGTTAATCTGCCACAAGGGAATGGTACTTCTACAAATTATTATGTCAAGAGTTCCTTATGGTATCTCTTCCCTCCATTTCACTGTCCTATGGGCATGCTGAATGTGTTGTTACTCTGCTTCCTCTTCTTCACTGAAAAAGCTGGTCCTGTTGATCATGACCCTCTTAAAGATGTGTAAATGTCATAGTAGGGCTGTGAGCATTGTGTGAACTAGCAGTATTGCTGAAAGCACTAATTGAGGTTTGAGCACTGTGTAATAATCTAGAGGCATTGTGGTTAGCAGTGCATGAACTATTGTAATAAGTATTTGAACACTAAATGCATCACTGGTAGTTTTGAACAGGGCAATTCACACTAAGCTGCAAGCAATGTAAGAAGTCACTGCTAATGCTGTAAGTATTATGTGAGAGACTAGTAGTGTGAGAGCTGTGTAGATTATTCTATAGAATACCCGAAATATAGGAGCATAATTCCCAGCTACCTCAGCTGCTTAACAGTGTGCTTTTTTATCTAAAGTAAGTGATAAGCTAAATATCTTTGTAGAATTTACATTAACAAAGGAAATGTTTAGCATTAAGTTATTGCAGACTTAACTGCTCATGCATTTGGAGTCTAAGGCTAGGCATCATATTGAAAAGATGCATTACCACAAGGAGGTACTTTATCATGAATTTAAACAAAAATGCAAGTCTATGAGCTAAAAGTCTAATTAAATCATTCAACTAAAAAAAAAAGAAAAAAAAAAAAAAAAAAAAGAGAGGGGTGATTTCCAGCCCCCCGCTCCCTCCCCTTTTAGTCGCCTCCTACGACACGCAGGGAATACGTGGGAAGTATTCTTTCTCCCCTATCCCCAGGGATATATATATATAAAGCCATGGTGATATCACACAGCCCTGCCTGACACTTACGTGTATAACAAAACTATTTATCAGCTCTCCATCTCATCTTACACATGCATTTGCTCCTTTATAGAAGGCTTTTACACCATCCAATAACCTTAATACATCCTGTAAAGCATTCCACTCAACTCTGTCATAAGCTTTCTTCATATCCATAAAAACTGCATATAACTTCTTACCTTTCACTAAATACTTTTCCACAGTCATTTCCACCACAAAAATCTGACCCATACACACCCTACCTTTCCTAAAGAATGTTGCTCCTCCTTTATTCTGCATTCAATCACTTCCATCATTCTATAAACATTCTTGCATACATTTTCTTATTAACATTCTTGCATGCACTTTTCCTGGTATACTTACCAGACTTATTCCCCTATAATTGCTACATACATCCTCAGCACCTTTTCCTTTGAATAAAGGAACAATAGTAGCTTTCACCCAATCCTCAGTTACAGCCTTCTGTTTCCATGCTATATAACATATCAGATGTATCCACTCTTTCACATTTTCTCCTCCATACTTCTGCATTTCAGCCATAAACCTTAAGCCTCATTATTGACCTTTTTACCTCCCTTTTTTTTGCTATAGGCGTTTGCACTTGTATCCTCCTCCTTCCATCCTTCATACCCATGCATAAAACAACTACGGCCAAACCTTTTCTCACATTCATCATTCTTCAAAATACTCATTCATCAGTTCTTCAAAAATGCTCTTTCCATCTTACTTTCACTCCCTCCTTTTGATTCATAAATCCCTCTTCCTTACTTCCCACATCAACATTTCTACATTTACATACACTTCTTTCCTATTTCACCTCCTTCCAGTGCAATCTCTTACTTTCCCTAAACTTTTTATTCAACTTTCTTCCAAAATCTTCATTTACTTTGCTTTCCTCTATCAGCTTCCTAGCATTCCACTTATACATCCTTTGCTGAACTTCTAGTTGTACATTCCTTTCAAGCAATTTACAAAATGTCTTTTTCTTCTCTTCCACAGCATTTCTAATCTTCTGTCCACTATGCATTTCTCTTTTTATTCCTATATCTCAAGATCTTATATCCAACTACTAATTCTATAACTTTCAACAGTCTTTCTCTAACCATTTCAAATACCTCATTCACACATTTACCACACATCAATCTAAACTTTTGGTCACCCTTCTTTCATACTCCTCCCTGCATTTTTTCTGATTCATCTTCCCGCTTGCCAACACTTTTACCTCTCCATTCTTCCTAACACCATACCTCCACTTCTCCTTGATCCTCACCCCCATAAGATCTGCAAAATGGTCTGAGTCTCCAAAGAAACTGCTCACAACTCTGGCATCTAGCATGGCCTTCTTAACCTTGCACCCATGACCACATATTCAATTAAGCCCTTTTCTCCTTCTCTCCCATAATTTCTTGTCCATGCATACCAATGCAAAAAAACAAACCCCTCACAGCTTAGACATCCACAAGATAACTTTTATTCTCATTTACTCCACGCACTACCAATTTAAATACTAATCTGCCATTTTCATCACATCCCATCATCACATAAATTTCTATTTCATTTGAATATACTTTGTCGCTGTCTCCCGCATTGGCGAGGTAGCACAAGGAAACAGACAAAAGGATGGCCCAACCCACCCACATACACATGTATATACATAAACACCCACACACGCACATATACATACCTATACAT